>WAAG01068018.1:0-52772 GCA_013390105.1 Tichodroma muraria
TTTCCAGCCTTGGTGACTCTGTGATTCCATGATTTTAAATGAATCCACCTGGCCAGGGCTTGGTGGGTGCATGGAAAAGGATGTGGTGGTTCTGGAGGGTCTCAGTGCCACAGGATGAACTCACATTAAATGAAATGAGCTGGTTAATGAAGGCAGGACTGATGCACCCAGGCCCTTCCCTTCAAACTGAGCCTTAGCCAGGACATGTATCCCAAAATTAGGGATCCCTCCAGAACCAGAGGGAACTGCAGCACCCACACAACTGCCACCCACAAAACGTAAGGAAGAAACAGCTGTGAGCAACCCCAGGCCTGTCTGACCACCCTGGGCAGGACGGAGGCTCCAGAGCAAACCCAGACTGATTAGAACATGAAGCCAAAAAGTCAAGAGGGTAGGAAACACTGGGAGTGCACTGAGGGGAAATCAGATCACACAGAGCTAACAGGTTAGCTGGTCAGACAATGGATTTTCTAGATAAAGGAAGTGAGACAGATCCTACCCACACAGACTCCAGCAAAGTGATAAAGCCCCACGTGGTAAATCCTGAAATGCAAAACTGGGGATTAGCAGAACTGGAAGGACAGGAAACTGGTGAAAGGGGAAGGGGCGTTGAAAGAAGGATCAGAATGGATGGAGGTCACCGGCAGAGCTCCTCCAGGAATGGCCAGCAGGCTGATCTTATGAAATATTTTTATTAATGACTTTGGCATTAGAAGTAAGTGTGCTAATGAAATCTGCTGCTGACACAAAGCTGGAAAGCAGCACCAGCACACAGGAAAACTGGGACTGGATGGGGGAAAAAATGGGTAACTGTGAAGATGAATGGAGGAAGTTTGAAATTCCATGGGATGGGAGAGGAAGCCACGCACTGGGGATAAACAATAGTTTTTGCTGTGAGTTGGAATGAAAATGAACTTGAGTGGAAAACGTTCAAGAGTGAGAAAGGCCCAAGCAAACAGCTCAGAACCAAAATGACTGAGGCACCAACATGCTGGACTTGCAGTATTTCCAACAGCCAGAGAAGGGCTGGAGCTGCTGGACAGCCAGGTTGTAGGGCTTACAGAAACCCAGCATTGTGAGAAGGCTCCAGGGACGCTGCACTTGGTTCCTGCGCTTAAACATTCAAAAGGTTTAAGTAGGAAGAAGTGTAAAAAAAGACTTGGCAGAAAACAGATTAATTTAGGAGATTAAAATGTAAAGACACTTGTTCAGCCCTGCAAAACAAAAGCTGGGAGGGCACACTGAGTGATCTCTTGGACACACACATTTAAGGGAAAAAATAAAAAAGAGGGAAGAACTATTCAGCACAGCAGAACAAGGGCTGCACGTGGGCATCATGAAGTATCCCTGACAAGTCCAGGCTGGAAATAAGTTTATGACCATTTCAGCCTTCCAATAGGAGTAATGGGGGGGAAAAAACAAGCTTGTTCTCAGAAATTTATCTTGAAGGGATCCTGTGACCCAGAAGGTCCCATCTTTTCCTGCTCAACACACACAGAGCTGAGTGCACCAGGACATGCTGTGCTTCCCACCTGGAAGGGGAGCCATAAAGCAAACCCAAACCAGCTTTTTTTAACAAAAAAAGCCTGTTTATGACTGCTTAGGTCCATCCTTTTTCATCAGCTGAATCCATTCCAACACCTCAGCACGAGCAAATATTTGAGAAGTGAATATAGTGAGGAGGAGGAGGAGGAAAAGGAGGAAGAGGAGGCAGAGCAAGGCCACGAGCTGGCTGGAGGGCACAGGGGCACTGCAGGAGTGAGCACCAGGCTGGGGGACACTGCCACCAGCACGGGCCTCATCTCAGGAAAATGGATAAATTGCCAGGCCAAGAAATCTCATGCCATCAGGGGCTGGACAGGTGACTCAGAGCAGTGCAGTCGTCAGGGCAGCACTGGGAGGAATATCAGTGTAACTTCTGCAAGAGTCAGATTGCAGGAAAGGCTGATTTCACAGCAACTGAACCAGCTCCTCCTCTCCACTGAGAAAAAAACCAAATGGATGGGGACTTGCTCATCTCAACACACAGGATACGTCAGAGGAACAAACCTGAGCAACTGGCATCGTAACTTATAAAACAAATTAAATCCATGGCAAAAATAAGCAAAACTTAGAACAGAGAGATCACAGAACCTGGCAGGAAAAGGCCCCAGCCTGCATGAATCATTATTTTCTAGAGGAAACCTTATATAATCCAAGCTACCCTGTTTTAAAACAAACCAAACCTTCCAAAAACTCCGATTAATGGGTTTAGCAAAGCTCCGTTTTTAATTCAGGTGTTTTGGTAAGATTAAATAAAAAAACAACCCACCTGGTACAGATTAATGTGATGCAGTTTACACCCTGCTCCTGGCATCCCCGAGCCCTCCCTGGGCAGGANCTTGATTTTACTGTGACAAAATCATGATTTTCTGTGTTGCTTTCCCAGGAAACAAAAGCAGCTTTTCTCCTTGGCTACAGGAGAACACCAGAGAGTGACTGGGGTAGGACCAGGAGTAGAACCAGCAGTGCCCAGGTCCCCTCCCCAGTTCATGGTCTGGTTCAGCAGGACCTGCAGAGCATCTCTGACTCCACACACGGCACAGCTCGGATGCAGCCACCTCTGCACAGGTCACACCTGCAGCAGGGCTTCCAGCTGTGGCCCCAGCTACTAAAATCCCCTCGGGCCCCTCCAGACACAAACACTTGAGGGTGTTCTTATCACAGCCAAAGCCTGGCTTAACCATGCTCTCTGCAGGGGGCTGCCTTACTCGTGTCCTTAGGGAAAATAACCGAACAAAAAATCCCACCACAAAACTCCAGCATGGGGGCAAAGTTACCCCGAAGCACCAAACCCCTGCTTCCAGCCAGGCTGGGAGCAAGGGGGGGAGTTCACTGCTCTGGTCCTGGTCTGGCACTCTGCTCAGGGCTGGGTGACATCGTGGGGATTGGTCACAGGCTGGATGCTGGGAGGGATTTTCCAGCCCCAGTGACCCTGTGAACCCTGTAACTCCAACCCAGCCAGGTGATGGGTGTGACTTTAGACTGGTGTGACTTGGTTGTGCCTTACTGGACTCACTGGGGCAGGAACCACCTGGCCCAGAGTGGGGAAGCCCCACAAGAAGCAGAGCAAGTGCAGCACTGCCCTGAGCTGGCTCTGGTGCTCAGCAGCCACAAAACACCAGCTCACCTGCCCTGAGCGACCACCATCATCCAGAGCCACGGACTAAAAACTCAGGGAACGTCTCCTGGACTTCTCTGGGCTTTTCAGACTGAAGGAATGGTTCCTGTGGGGACAGGGAGAGGGTGGCTCTGGGGGGCTGGGGTTAAACCATGACACCCCCCCCAGCATCTCTCCATTAATTATACCTCAATTTATTTGCAAATTTTTAAATGCAGTTCTTAAGAAGATGTTCTAAGGGTGAAACTTTCCAATAAAAAAAGTTATGGAGAAATGGTTAGTGAGTGCTACTCTGCAGAAAGCCCTAAAGGTGCCCAAACTGGAAGGGAGAGGACAAACCAGCCCAAGAGGCTGGAAGTCAGGACTGTGCACGCAGCCATTCCTGGAGCAAAGCTGCTGCAGGCAGCCTGGCACTTGACTGATGATCCGTGTGAACACCCTGGTGAAAGCTCAACGCAAATTTCTGAACTCTAAGAAACTCATACGTCCCAGCACCCCTCCTAATGCCCAGCACGCACTGGGAAGGGATAAACAACGCCAGGCTGTGTGCAAACATTTGCCTGCGGATGACTGATGATTTTCAACAATAATTTCATAAATGCAGCAGGCTGGAGTCTATCCCGTGGTTATTCTTCCGCTGCAATCCCTGGGAGTTCCCAGTGCCACCAGTGTGGGGCTGCCCCGGGCCACCGAGGGAGACGGGACAGCCTTCCCGGGCACGGCAGGGGCCGGCCCTGTCAACAGCTCCGGGGCCAGCGAGAAAAACGGCACTGACAATCAGCTGTGAATGAAACAACCCACCCAGGACAGCCTGAGGGGCCGTGCCAGGCTGAGGCAGCTCCTGGGCCAGGCAGGTAATGCCAAGGGCACAGCCCAAAGGCTGGGAACAGCCCCCACAGCTGGAAGCGAGGTTTGCATGAGAGGGAGATGTTGAAATATTGATTAAAGTTGGGTTTCACCAGCAATACTTTGATTTTATGATTATATTGGCTGCTAACAAAGACACACCCATTAATGCATTACATTCCTGCTTGTAAAACAGGGATTATTCCATTATTCCAGCCAGTGTGCTCCGCTTGTATCCACAGCCCGTGGCTCCAGCACAGGCACTCATCAGGAAAATAAAAAGACATCACGATTTCAAAAAGGAGGGAAAAACACATTAACAGCCACATGCTGGAGCAGAGCAGAGATCGGGTCTGAGAAAGGAAGGGTTTGGGCAAGGGGGAGGGCTGAGCACTTCACCCTGCTTTAAATCCTAAGTCAGACACCAAACCCAAAGAGTTACTGAAGATTTCATCCATTTAAATGATAAAAAGGCACTCCGACAGAGTCCCCTGGCAGGTGCCAGTTTTCCTGCTGCTTGGCCTCATTCCAGGGCTAATCATACGTGCAGGGAGGGTATTTCTCATCCCAATACACCAGCTCATTCCAGTGCCAGGGATAAGGGTGGGAAAGGGATGGGAGGAACGCTGCTAAAGCCTGTGTCCTCAGATTGCTGTGCCAAAGCTCCCGCTTGGGCAGGAGGAAGCAGCCATGTGAGGCAATGTGGTGTTTACTTATGCCCAAATTGTTATGCAAACATGGGAAGACCTATGGGAGCAGAAGGAACAGGCACCAGAGGCAGCACTTTTCACCAAAGCAAAATGCTTTCCAATGTGCAAAGGGTGAGAGAGGTCACCCCCAAGGAATCCAGCCCAGGATCCTCCCAGCCTTCCCTTCTCCCGTCCTCCTCCTCCTCCTCTGCAACTCCCCAGGCAGCCAGGATGGGCTTCCTGAGTTAAAGAGACAGCCTGATCATGCAGCAACATGTCTGGGGCTGCACTCGCATGAGGAATCCTAAAAATGGGGAGAAATCCCTCCTGGATGCCACAGGACTGACTCCCTGCCTGCCCCCCATATCAAACTGACCTGCCCCGGACTCGTGAGGAAAACTAAGCCACAGGAATTAAGGGGAGACTCCAAAGGCACACAGGGGTACTCAGCATCATTCAAGTGCACTTAGTTTTAAATTAAATCCATCTTGCATCAACATTCAAGATCTAAAATAAAAGAGTCAGTCATGAACTCTGCAGTCACGCCTTTAATTCCATCTGCAGTTGGTACGAGAGAACTCGGAGACAAATGACTCTGACAAGTCAACTTTAACCTCCAAAAGAAGCCACAGGTTTTCATCAACCTACATCAACTAAGCCTTCAAAACGTTATCACTGATGGAGAACCAAATAAATCCCTGGAATTGTCAGTGCTGGAAAGATGCTTCATTGGCAGTCCAGGCCGGGGAGCTTCTGCAGCCAGAGCCTCACTCCACAGAACGAAATCTCCCACCAGCCACAAACAGGTTGTGACCATGTCAGCCCTTGGATTTCTCTTTACTGAACTACATAAACCAAATTTCAACAACTTCTGACTGTAAGTCAGATTTCTGTAGAACACTGTGAGTCTTCTAGCACGATAAAAACCACAGACCCCAGAACGAGACATGCTGCTGGCAGAACTGATGTGCCACCACCTCCCCAGGGACTTCATCCCTCAGTCAGTCACTCTCCCCACGTAAAGCCATTTTCTGCCATCAACCACAGCATCCTCTCCTTGCCAGTGCTACCAACCCTCAGCCCTGCCTGTGATCCAAACCTGCCTGTGATTATCACCTCTCTGGAGAGGGAGGCCAGTTTAGCTTTAGCAGCTTGCACATGGCTTCAGGAGCCACCAGGAAGGATTTCAGGCCTGGCAGTGCTGCTGGGTTAAGAGCTCATTCCTGCAGGGCACCCCCGGGAACGCCCTGCGGCCTCGCTCCCCGCTGCGCCAGCTTTGTGAGAGCTGGTAGCAAGTGTGTGTAAAGCTAATTAACATGCACCGCTCTAATTTCAGACCGTTTGTACAATCAGGACATTGTGCAACGCTGGAGTCAAACGGCTGAAGGAAATTAACTGCAGCAGCCCTTCAGCAGGGCCAGTCAAACCTGCTGGAGATGCCTGCAGCGCTGGGGCTTGTGCCTTTGAAAGAAGCTGTCNATTAGCAACAGTTAATAACTGCACATCATCAGCCGAGAGTGCCCTGGTGTGGAGCGAGCTGCGCCGCAGCCGTTTCCTACCGCAGGACGTGGATTTCTTGTCCACCACCTTCACGTGGCGCGTCTGGCTGCGCAGCCGGCCGTCCGTGTTCTCCACCAGGCTCGTGAGGTCGTCGATGATCTCTGGGGAAAGAGGAACAGCAGCATTAGACCCGAGCCCACAGCACCCTCCTGCTGAAACGGGAACCAGCTGCATCCTCCAGCGGGACGGACCGGAGCTCACATCACTGAAAGGTCCAAATCCTGGGAGACACCGAAGCAGAGACTTCAGATTCAGTGCAGCGCCCCACTGCAAGAGTGGAGGAGGAAGCACAGCCTGACAGGGAGGAAAAAATACAGCCTGGAACAGCAGCATCAGCCTAGGGGGTCAGGGAGTACAGCATGATGGCAGCCACAAAGCTGAGGTGAATTCCCTCACTGAGCCAAAGCGAGGGAATTACTGCCTAGGCTATAGGAAATCTGGAATTTCAGTCCCTGGAACAGCATCTCAGCACTTGGTCATGACATCATCACTAAACCACATCCACCTTCTTCATAAGGGCTTCTGAGAGCACTCAGTGCAGTCCTGACCACGCCACCACTGAGGTCACAAAGCCCTGCCTCGGCTCCCTCCTGGAGCTGTGGGTCTGGCAGCTCTCCCTGCAGCCCAAAAGGTCCTCTGGGAAAAGGAAAGTGGGCAAAGGTTCCCCTACGTGGAGTTTTTAAGAGGGAAGAAAGGAAAACTTGAAGCCAAGCCACCCTCAACCTCCTGTAACTGACGGCTTTGATGAACCTACAATTTTGTCATGGAAAGCAGAGCTGGTACAAGGCTTACACTGAGAGTGGTTGATGGGATGGCTGAAAATTAAAAGCCACATTCAGGCACCGCATTCCCCTCTCACTGCCTGTTACGCTCTGATTTCCCTGGAACACACAGCCAGTGCTTCTGGGGCCTGAGCACACCATGCCTGGCTGCCCTCAGCCCCGCAGGTAGCAGAGGCTTCCTTTGGGCCAGATGAATCAGGAGAGGACAGCAGCCAAGCCCTGAGTGCTGCTGCACAGCCTCTCGCTCTGGTTCCACTTGCAGCACTCCCCCCACTATTGATCCCTGTCTCTAAGCCCTGCCTGCCTTTGAGCCGGGCTTGGGGACGGTGGCCGTGCCCTCGGCTCCCCTGTAGCCCAGCAGGTCCTGGCACTGCTGCTCTGCCCCGAGGAAATCCTGGGTTCAATGGCCCTTACGCAACAAAAGCAGAAGTCAGAGCACACAGCATCCGGTCAGCAGGACAAGGTGATCATGAGGTGACCACGTCCTGCCCAAATTTATGGACCACAACCCTGTATGGATGATGGCAGAGGGTTAAAGGACATTTAAAGAACACATCTCCCACCGACAGGACAGAGCCCTTATTATTAAGCCTTTATTGTTTTGACTGTGTTCCTTCAAACAAAAGATTTCCCAAATGTCTCTACAAGGAAAAAGGGGATGACAGTGAGGAGGGCATTCCTTGTACTTCCCAAACTTCTCTGTGACACAAGGAGCCCTTGTCCTTACAGGAGTAGTGCCAGTGTGTGACATTAGTTCTTGCAGCTTCCCTGCTGTCATCCCCGTGACACCAGGAATTGAATGGGAATGGTTTTCTCCACCATTCACCCTCCCAGAGCAGATCACAGAAACTCCTGAGCTGGAAGGACCCACAGGACCATCCAGCTCAGCTCCTGGCCCTGCACAGACCCCCCCAAATCCCACCCTGGGTACCCCTGGCTGTCCAAACCCTCTTGGAGCTCTGGCAGCCTCAGGGCCGTGCCCATTCCTGGGGAGCCTGGGCAGTGCCAGCACCCTCAGGGGGAAGAACCTTCCCTGAGCTCCAGCCTAATCCTCTCCTGACGCAGCTCCAGCTGTTCCCTCAGGTCCCAGATGTTCATTATGGAGGGTGTTTATGTTCTCGGTCTTATCAAGGAACAAGCACTGTATCAAATACAGATAAAACCAGTCTGATTGTACACAGAGATAACAGAAACCACATAAAATTATCAGAGTTGTGCAGGCACAAAGGAAAGGTCCAAGGCACATGGAGCACGGAGGTTTTGCTCTCCCGGAGAGCTGGGACATTTAAGCATCATCCTTGCAGTGCACGTTCCATCTGCTCCACGAACACCCTGTCATCTCCAGTGAACCCCTATGTAAAATGATACCACCTAAAAAACCCTGTACTTTGAAAATGTACAGCTTTCCTAAAACAAGAGCTCCTGATTCCTGTCCTGCAGCCCAAACCAGCCCTGAATCCCCATGAAGGGAGGGCGGAGGGCAAACATCAACCACCTCCCTGTGTTTTACCACTCTGGATCTGACCCATCCACCCCACCAACACTGTTCTACTGCAGACACAAACCCTCCATGCAACACTTATTGTTCATCACTATTATTACACTCAACATTGTCCACCCTACACCAAAACACATTTTCCTGAGGGATGGGAGGCATTTTGTTTGAGATACAAGGTTTGCTCAGTTTGCAGTTCAGATATTCACTCTCCTCCTCCTTCCACCCAACTTTCCCAGGTCTGACATCTGCAAAGCCAACAATATTTTGGGGAAACTTTATCTGTCCTGCATGATTCAGCACACAGGAAGAGCAGGACAATGCTGCCTGCAAGGGCAGGACTGCTCATGTTTGCCTCTCCATGAAAAAAAAATGCTGCAAGTTCCCATCGTTGTCAAGGACAAAGTGATAAGCATGCTTGGGAAATCGGAGACTTTCCTCTGCCAGCACTGACCAGACCCTCCTTGAAAAACATCCTGGTGAACAAGCTGTAGCTAAATGAGAACAAATGTGAGCAGGAAAATTTTCTGTCATCATTTCAAAGCCCAAGGCACTGCAGTTGGGATTCTGTGGAGAGCCTCTCCTTTCCCATCCCCCTGCCAGGACTCATTTCTGAACCAAAGGGCTGCCCTGGACATCCTGGAAGAAGCATTTTTCCACATGTTTCCACAAAACAAACGTGCCTTGTGACACAGTCAGGTTCCAGGGGAGCAGGGCACTTCACCCAACATACAGCCCAAAGCTCAACAAGCACTCAGCCTTCTGATGTCTCAGTTGGGACCTGGAGAATTCTGGAGTGCTCATGGCAGGCCCTGGAGGTCTGGGCAGCTGGAATGGGGAGGAAGCACAAGGAGGTTCTGACCCCACTCCCAACTGACCCAGAAGTCCAGCCCAGCAGGTTCCTCAGGCCAGAGTACCCTTGTAAGCAAAACCACCCACAAGAGAAACATTCATCCATCCATCCCTCCATGGATCCCTCCCTCCCTCCCTCCCTCCTCTGCACCCACAAACCCCCTGTCGTGGTGATACCCGAGCACAGGGCAGTGCTCAGCCTCCCTATAAATGCAATATTTCTCTCCACTCCAAAGCGCAGGAAACCAGTGCTGGATAAGGCCGAGCTGAAAATCAGTACTGGATTTCTAAGGTGGGCACCAAGTAATCCATGGCTCAGGAAGGCCTCAGAGCACCAACACTCCACAGGTTCCCAGCTCTCCTGACCCACCTGCAGCCCCCTCTGCCCTTCAAGCTGGCAATTCCATGTTCTATCACCTCCCATTTAGCTGGCTATGCAAGGAACAGGCTAAAAAAAGATGGAGAGAGACCTGCAAAGAGGGAAGGAGCCAGGTCCCCCCGGCGGGAGGGAGCAGACGGGGAAGGCAGGCTGGCTGCTGGTGACCTTCCAAAGGACACTCCTGTAACACGGCACTGCAAACCACAACTCAGCCAGGAGCACAAATTTAGCCAAGGTCTCCTTTCAGGGAAGCAGGATCTTGAAGCAGAAGATAAAAACCCAGCGCCCAACCCCAGCACTAAGCTCGGAGTCACTCAAGCACAGCTGAAGCGGGAGAAGTTTGAAGGTCAGAGCTTGGCCAGGAGCTGCTCCAGCAGCAGGGACTGCTCAAAACCCACTGTCCCAGCTATCCCCATCCCTGCACAGCATCCTGGTGCTGCAGAGCCAGCCACCAGCCAGGCAGGAGGTTCTGGAGCTGACCAGGAGCTGAGGCAGCCCAACATTCCCCATGGGAAGTGTCCAGTCCCTGCAGGAAGGCAGAGGCACCTCCAGGTCTCCTCACCTCCCTCCTGCCAGGCTGTGGCAGGGAAGCACCACCTGTCCCTACAGATCTGGGAGCTTTTCCTGGTGATCCAAACTATAAAATCTGGGACGGGCAGGATTTCTTCAGGTATGTGTCAGACAGCAAAATCATGGTGGGATCTGAGGTCGACACGGACACACCTGAAACCAGGACAAAAGTCATGGCAGGTCTTCTCTGGGGACACAAGCGTGGCTGCAGTGCTGCCCTGGCCCCTGCAGCCATGGGACCAGCCATGGGGAGGGCAGGGCCAGCCCCTCAGGAAACTGGGATCAATTCCACACACGGGACTTACGAAGAAAACACACAAGGAAGGAGCAGCAAAGCCAGCCCACGACAGGAAAAAACGTAGGGTGATATATTCTGAAATACTTTTTTTTTTTTGGTTCAGAATCACACAGCAGCAGTTTTTGATCTTGGGCAGTGTGTTTTGGACAGTGCAGAGCAGGCTGAGTGTGGGTGCAGGTCAGAAGAAGCATCCCTGAGGAAGAGGTAGGAGAGGCTGGAAGTGCAGCCCCCTCCCACTCCAACACAACTCTGCCTCCCAGGAAGGGGAGAGGTGCTTACTGGACAAAGCCTGAACAAAGTTAGGAAAACCTCCTCCTATTTATTTATTTATTTTTTAAACCAAATAAATTCTGGCTTTCTTTAATAATTTGCATTAAATGTGCAAAGGAACAACCTGGCAGCAATGGTAAGGATGGACTTATACACATCCCTGAAACCACATCTGCTGAGAGCTAAAAAAAAAAAAATAAAGATTTATGCAAAGGACACCAGGAGAAGACAGATGATAAAAAACTGAGCAGGAGAAATTGTATGGGATCTTAGGAATTTCTCAGGAAAAAAACCTCATCCTTCATTTCCTTTTTCCTTCAGAGACTTTGCCGCTGCCATGAAAATCAGAAATACTCTGGTTTAGCTCCTGAAATCCCCAATACCTCGTGTGAAAAGCCAGTTGTGCTTCTCCCCAGCCACGGCACGGATAATTTCAGTGCCTCCCAGGGCCAGGAGCCCCCAGGCTGGAGCTGTAACTCATCCCTGCAGGAAGGGAACGCAAGCCCAGCTCAGCCGCGCCAGGAGCCGGAGCAGCCGCGCTGTCCGAACGGATCCTTCCGCTTTCCTCCCCTGCTCCCCTCCAAAGGCCACCGGCTCAGGCCCCGGGTTTGCCCCCAGCCCGGCAAGCAGCGCAGCCACAGCTCCTCCGGCAGCACTCCCAGCTGCCTCTCCCACATTCCCAACAGCCCTTCCCATCCGTCTGCCTCTGGCAGCCCCATCTTCTGTGTCACCTCAGCCATCGAGTCTTTCTGCAGCTGGCCAGAGGTCTCCCAAGGGAAGTTTCCCCTGGAAGGCGTTTGGAGATGGCAACCCTGGCCCACCCCAGCTCCACAGGCCGGGGCCGCCAGCGTTTCACCTCCTCGTGGGTGCCCTTTGTGCTCCCTGGCCAGCCTGAAGTGAATAACCAAATGAAATTCTGCTTTGCCAACAAAGCAAGGAGGCCAAACATTTCCAGAGAGCAGGAGCTCCTGTTCCAGCTCTTTCAACCACTCTGTCTTTCCTCCCTTTCCAGCCCTGCCCTGCTCCAGGGGACAGAGGAGCAAACGGGCTGTGAGGGCGTGAGACCCCATCACAAACTAATATTCCACCATCTCTGCAGGGCCCCAACAGCAGCAAGGACACAGAGTTACAGGACAGGGACCAAGGTGCACATTCCAGCCGGAACTGTCACCTGGGAGAGGACAGGCCCAGCGTGAGGGGACGCGGAGGTGATCCTGTCCCTCAGTGCCACGGGCTCTCTGCGATGCTCCTGCTGTCGAGGAGCTCCTTCACGGGAGATTAAACTCCTGATTCTGGGGACATGAGCAGCTCCTTACGGGAGTGAAGCCAGGCAGAGGCAGGCAGGGAGCACGAGGAACTTGATGTTTCATTTTGCAGGAAACCATGGGGGGTTTCCCTAATCATTGCTCACTCCAGAGCAGGAAAATGACCTGGTTCCTTTCCATCCCGTGTCTCCCTGTCTCTCCCCATGTCCCACACAGCTGCACCACCTTTCTGAGGGCACAGGAGTTGTTTTTCTTAAAACCCTCTCCTTAACTCATGGAATTCCTCAGGATTGATGACCATCTCTTCCCATGAAGTGGAACAGGTTTTAGAGTTCTGCATACACGACTTTACGCTAATTGATTTCTTTTTAGTTTGTTTTCTTTAAAATGTATAAAAAGCCGCATTTGGTTTCGGCAACTCCGTCTTTGACCTGTGCCCGTTCTGTCTGTGGAGTGAGAAATCCAAAAGCCAAGCAGAAGCAGCCACGTGAAATTCAGCACTGGAAGAGAGAAACAAACCTGGGGTTTTGATCAGCTTAGCAGAGCGGTGCTGCTGACCAGAGGTTTCCTTAGAACTGTTTGGATTTTCCGTGGATTGCAATTTATGGATCACTCAATAGCATTTACCGCTGAGTAATGCACCTCCATGGCCTACCCCACTGAGTCATGGAAGACTGCAGTCAGCCTTAAGCAAACACACAGAGAACTAAAATCCCGACACAAAACCAATTACAGTAAGGTTGGAATTTAGTGGAGAAGCCAAGCAGGCTTTCCCTCCCTCCTTCAGGTCTCTGGTGCCTCAGGAGAAGAGCTGGATACCAAAGAAATGAATCATATAGGGAATGCCAACCTCTATACATCCAAACCCCATAATTACATGTTAATAAGAAAGCAAAGCATTGTTCCAAGTGCCAGGGCCATGAAATGAAGATTGCAACTAATGTAAGTACATCAGAAACCTGAAGAACCTCAGCACGATGTGCCAGCTGCGATGTCAAGGCAGAGTGAGAAGAGAAAAAAAACACAAATAAAAAAATACAAAGTAAAAAATACAAAGTAAAAAATACAAAGCCAGGAATCCTAATTTCTCTCCCTGGCTGCAGCCGTGGCAGGTTTTTGCAGCCCCTCCGAGGTGTGCAGCTCCCTGTGCCAAAGGCAACACAGGAGCGCGCTCCTGGGCTTCTCCTCCTTCAGCCCCACCTCGCATCCCCGTGGTGCTCACTGCTCCACAGGACACTGGGACACCAGCACTCCCTGCTCGGATCAGTTCTGCATTTCAGGCAAACACCAAGATTCCTCCCTGCACCGTCCCAAATTTAACTGAGGACATTTAATCTCCTCTTTGGCAGAACTTCCTGTAAGCATTAAAAGCCCCAAAAATACAAACTTCTCCAAGGGGTCAGACCAGCTTGTTCCTCCATGTTGCAGCTGCCTCACTCTTTAGCTCTTTTAATTAACAGGGATCTTGATGGACCTTGGGGACAGGAGGGTTCAGAAGTTCTGTTTGGGCTTCTGCTGGGAATGTGTCAGGATGTGAACTGGAGGCAGCTTTTTGTAATTCCCACAGAATATTCTGGTGCAAAGGTGAGCACAGCGGTGCCAGAGCTGCAGGGAGGCCAGGGGGGACCTCACCCCTGCAGCTCCACGGGCTCCAGGTGGCACAAGGTCATTCCCCACCCTTCCCTGTCCCTGTCCTGCTGGCAGAGGCGCCCGGCCGGACTGAGGGGGCTCCAGGAGCTGTGTCCTGGCCAGGAGCTGGGGACAGCCCCAGCCCCGCTCCCTGCCCCCCTCCCTGCCCAGTCCACATCCCGAGGCACTCGATGCCCTCCTGGCAGAAGGTGCTGCTCCTCCCAGCAGGAGCTCCAGGCCATGCCAGCTTCTGCCTGAGGAATTCTTCCAGAGGAACAGCGACTCCTTCATCTCCAGGGCTGCTCCTGCCTCCTGGAGCTCTGGACAGCAGTGACAAAGGCACAGGCTGGAAAGAAGGAGCTGCTCCAGAGCCCTGTGCCCTCTGCCTGCCTGTGGGAAGGGAGGAGCAGCCCCAGCACCCAGCTCAGAATGCCCAGGACCAGCCCAGGCCTTGACCCAACCAAACCCTCCCCACCCTCGGGGCTACCACGTGCCAAAACAAGAGGAACCTGTTTGTTCTGCCACAGAGACCCTCGCCACCTGCTCCAAGGACATGTCCAGGCCCACTGCTTCCACCCCACGCTGCATTCATCCATGCTAACGTATCTGACTGTATCTGGGTCAAACTTGGACACCCCCGGGCAACACAGGACACTTCATCCTCTCCAAGGCAGCTCCAGGAGCAGCAGATGGCGACTGGAGAATGGTGGAGGTGACACAGAACCATCCAAGGACATCAGCTGTGGAAGCCCTCACCGGCTCATCCACAGCTACAGAGCAGCTCTGGGAAAACAAACACTGCTATCAATTCCAGCTCACACAGTTATTAGTTAAGAGTTGTTATTTTAAAAGCACACACTGAGCAGTTTTCCCTTCTCCAGCTGCTTATTTTGTTTGATTCGAACAAAACCCATGGACATTAATTTTAGCTGTACTTAATTGAATAATTTCTCTGGGGAATGGTTCAGGGACAGTTTTAAGGCAGGCTGTTTCCAAGAGCCATTACTAATTGGCATCTACCACAGCCCTAGTGTGCCAACCAAAATAGTACTTTTGAAAGTTACTGGAACCGCTCTCAGCCCAGATGTGTTGAGAACTCGCAGTGATACAAGGCAGGCAAGGACTATTTTCACATGATATGGCATTCTGAGTTTCCTCTCCCAGCTATCTGTGAGGAGATAAAAGCCTCCTTCCCTGGAAGTATTTGAGGGTAAAGCCATTTGTTCCTCCCCTTTGCTCCCCCCCTTCCTTTTGCTCGCCGTGTTTAAGGCACAGCAGCACACCTGAGATCAAACAGAGCTTTAGAACAAAAATATTCTCGTAGGAGTTGTAAAAATTGGCTCCAGTTTACAGCACTGGCCGAAGTCCCCAGTGCCACACACCCAGGGCACTGTTCTGGGCTCTCCAAGCTCACAGCACTCACCGGGCTCTTTGCACTTGTAATTAATGTTTATTTTTATTCAAATCCCAAATCCAAGTGTCCCAACAACACACACAGAGATTTTGGGGCCAGACTACCCAAACTTCCAGCAAAATCTACAAGTTATAGGGACAATGTCACCAAATGATTTTCCTACAGACGTGACCCTGGGAAAAAGCAAGGAAATCCTGCTAATAGATAAAATACCCATAAAACCTGCATGTCTACGAAAGCCTGGAGCACTGGGAGGCTGGAAGGGGACTTACATGGCTATAACAAATCCCTGCCAAGCAAAACACTTTTCCTGCTACAATGTGTTCGTGCTCTGCAAACTTACAGCAGAAAATGAAAGGACAGAAGCTCTTTCAGACTCCACATCTGTTTGTTTTCCCTCTATCCAAAATCTAAGCAGGCTTCTTTAAAATACTGCCCTCAGAAATTGTTGGTAGGGCTCACCCCTGCTTTCTTTTAGCAACTCTCATTTTTCCCAAGTTTTTACACCATTGCAACCCTTTTCCATAGATATCAACAGCTTTCATTATAAATACACATCAGTTGCCACAATTTCCTAAGGAGGTTTAGCAAATCCCCATAAAACACTGTTCTGGCTGCTAAACACCTCAAGCTGAGGTTTCCAGTCCATTTCACAAAGAAAGAAACCAACAAACCCCCGCAAAAATACCAAAATACCTACAACCAAAACAACCAATACCAAAACAAAAACACTAAAAAAAAGGCCAAAAAAGAGCTATGCTATACCCCATAAAACACTATTTGGCTACTAAACACCCTAAGATGAGGCTTCCAGCCCATTTCACAAAGCAAAGAAAACCAAATACCCCACAAAAATACCAAAACAAAAAAACATTTAAAAAAATAAATTAAAAACCTGTGTCACACTCCATGCAGCTGTTGCCACTTTTAAGATCTCCCTGGCAATTCCTGCCCCTACACTTCATAAAAGGTGGACCCACCCCGGGAAAGGAACACAATCCTTGTGGGTACCAACAAACCAGGCTTTAGTCCACAAAGGAAAACATCAAATGCAGCAGTGAGGCAGAGCACCTCACCCCCTCTGCTCACAGCCACCTCCATCCTGCCACGAGATAAAAACCAATTCTCATCTGTCGGCCAACACCTTCAAAGGAAGGAATGCTGGAATTCCTGGGATGGCCAGCAGGCTGAGCAGGATGGAGAAACTCATTCCTACTCAAATGGAAGAAAACTCAACCCAAAAAGCAGGACCACGCCATCCCCCACGTGTTCACTGCGAGGCCCTCCCAGCCCACGAGAACGCCCCACGTTTTTCACATTAAGCAGCTCCAAACCAGTGAATTCCCCCCTACAACGGAGAATTATTCAACAACTGCAGACTGAGTGCTCTTGGTTTCGAGGCAGATTAAAGAAGATTGGAAAAAATGACCAGCAGTGTTCCTGCACAGCTGGAGACCAAACCATGGAGTGCAGCCTGAGGAGCAGAACAGGGATGGAGGCTGGCTCCAGGCACCCAGACTGGAGGGGTGCCTTCCTCTCCTTCCAGTTTCACCCCCCTTCAAAGCGGGCAGTGCCCCTTTCCCGTGGCACAGACACAGGGACCAGCAGCCACCACGTCCAGGTTCCTTGAGGTGACCAACACAGGGCAGAGCTCATGCCCTCCCACAGTCCCCTTTAAAGGAAGATGGGGCTTGGCCTTGATTTTCCTTTTTCCTTTTTTTTTAAATGAAAATGCACTTTAGAAATCCAACGAGCACCTTCCCCACCCAGAGCAGCCCGACCCTACAGGCTGTGCCTGAGACTCAGCCATGCTGAGCTCCCCAGCAATACCCTCTGCAGAACCCCAGCACCAGGCAGGAGCAGAGGCAAAATCTGGGGTGAAAAAATCCCACTGGCCTAGTCCTGGCTCTTCATCACGGGGAGGCTGCCATCAGCCTCAGAATTCACACAGCTTTTGGCATACTGGGAGTCCACACAACCTTCTGAGCGACCTCAACGTACAGAGCCGGGGAGATGCCACCCTGCAGCGCGCTCCCACGTGATGACAAACCAGGGACAAACTCAGCAGAAGAGCTCATGAGGCCAGCAGGAAAGATCTTCCTCAGCAGCCCACCCCTCACCCCAACAGGAGCTGAGAACTCCAGGAAAGTTCCCCAAAGCCACACTCGAGATGACCAAACACCTCTGCCAAGTGCCAAAGGCTGATGGCCACAGGTCCTGCAGGCCTGTCCATCCACTCTGCACATCCACAGCTAAACCTCTCCTAAAATACCCCAGCTCACCTGAGCACTGAGGGACTTGTTTCACCCTGCTCAAGATACTCAGAGCAGAGGAAAAGGCAGAACCATGGATCAGTGGGAGGCCAGGCCTGCAGAACACAACTGCCATTTTAATAAGCCCTCGCGCTGGGAAGGAGCCAGCAGAGCATCAGAGTGTTCACCACAAGAGCATCATGCTGTGGACAGCTGCAGGGCATTATCCTCTTGGATCACAAACGAGGAGGAAAGCCACTTCAGAATTGGGCTATCAATCATGGGAGGAACCAGAAAACTTGCAAGTGCTTCATGGTTACAGTATTGAAAGCAGCTGATAAAGCTAAGGTCAACCCAGGCATCTGGGACTAATCTCCAGCTGACACCCTTCATCAAGCTCTACTGGAATCAGTGATAAATTGAGTAAATTAGCAAGAGGAATACATCACCTAACAACATGTTCAGAGCTGGGCAAATAGCAGGAATTGGATGCCCTGCAGTGATGGCACTCCCTGGATCTCGCTGGCATCCGCGTCCTGCCTGCCCAGCCACCTGCCCAGGAGACTGACAGGCCAAAAGCAGAGAGGCACCTCTCCAGAGCTGATAGCTCAAAAATATTCCATTCCCAGTGCGCAGGCATGGAAAAGGTTCTGATTACTCAGAGAAGTGGTTAAAACAACAGCAAGGGTGGAAGAAGAACTTGCACAGATAAGACGACCTCGAGTCTACGCATCCCCGTCAGCCTTAGCTAATGATTTTCCTTCTTCCCACTTCCTTCCACCAAGAGCTGTGCCAACTTTCCACATGCCCTCCCATGGATTTTCTGCAGATGTGGCTGAACACTCGGTGTTTGGGGTGGCTCTGTGCCCGTGGGTCTCTGCAGAGCAAGAGGAGGCTGCTGCACGGAGGGAACCCTTCCCAGGCTGCTCTGCCCCTCGGCCGTTTCCCCCTTCCCACGGCTCGTTTGCTCCAAGGACCCAAAGTCACCCACTGGCACGAGCTGCACCAAGCTGAGGGCTTGCTTGGTGCCACCAGGCTGGGGACACTCGTGCGGCTGAGCCCGGCTCTGATCCCCGCACACGAGTCCCGGATTCCAGCGTGACAGACCCCAGCGCAGGAAGGAAACCTTGAGCCTCCCCTTTATCACGCTGCACAAACAGGGGTTTATCAAGCTGCAGGGGCTGCTGGGGCTCGCCGTGCTTCGCCTGCAAGCCCCGGGGGCTGCTCGGGGGGCTCCCAACGCACGGCAGCGAGCGAGCGCGCGACCCGACTGCAGCAACGCCAAGCGACACCTTGCTAGCCAAAATGCATTTATTAGTAGCCAAAATACTTTTTGAAATTGATTTCTCTTTGTTTCCAAAAGAGAAATCAATTTCAAAAAGTGGATGTGCGTGTGACAAAAAATTAACTCCTAGTTCTGTGTGTGTAGTCTCAAAGTTTGTTTTTTCTAATGACTCCGTTTAGGACATCCTGCTTTAGAAAAAGATACACTGATACTACAAAAGGCAGTTTTAGCCCAAGGGGTTTATTTTTTTTCCTGATTTTTACCTAGGAAAAGCATAAGCCATTTTTGTCATTTGTCAAACCTGATTTTTAGCATACTTGTACTCATCTGTTGTTCCACAGCCTGGAATAAAGGCAGAGACCTTTCTGAACAGAGCAAATACCAAATATCTGCTACAGTAAAGTCACTGTTCTGCAGAGGCTTCCTGAGCCTGATCAGAACAGAACACCAATAGGATTATTAGTCCCAAATAAAGAGCCACAAGCTTTTTACAACTCCAGTTTTAATAAATCCCAATAAACCCCATTATATTTCCCAAGGCAACTTGAGAATGACCTGCCCTGCAAGGTCTGCCCTTTCTACCTTTGAGGCTCTGATCTCAATTTTAAGACATCTGGTAGTACAGACTCCTCATGTTTGCTCTTCCCATATGGGCTGGGAGAAAGTTCTGGATGTTTTCATCATTTCTCCAAAAGGACAATGAACTCTTGCTGCATTGTTTCCAACCCAAATAACTCTGAAACCCAAACGGGCATTCACGGGTGGATGCATTGTACAAATCTTCAGCAGCACAAAGGATCCCATTCAATGGCTTGGCTGAGGCCATTGTGTTTCTCTCTTTAAGAAGATGTTTTGGACATTAAACACCACTACTAAACCCTTTCCCAGTTCAGCCATGACCTCGTAGCTTGGTCAGACCTTTCCCCCTGCAGTGGGGATGCTGGTGAACGAACCTGCGCCACCTGGGCCTTCCCCCAGCCCCTGGAAACAGGGACAATTAATTCTACCATCAGGAAAATTGTCAGATTGTCCAATCAGAAAATGTGAGCTGCTCTCTTTAGCTATGAAAATCAGGGAAACGTGGTCATTTCCAAGTGAGTGCCTGCAGCTGTCCCCACACTCCACAGGTTTTAGCAGGAGCACAACCCAAACCACCCTTGAACCTGCACTGATCGCATGAAGATGCAGAATTTGATTTCCTGACATTCTGTAAAACTATAGGAAGCCCCAGTACAGGCAGTGTCAGGTGCTCCAAAAGCCATAGGGAGCTCACAGCCTGGCCACACTTCCAAGTGTCCTGATTTTGAAGTTTCACATCCCCAGCAGTATTTCAAGACTTCAGATGTTGGGTTCGGGGCCTCAGCCTTAAATTATTTTTTTCAAACCCTCTTAAAACGCGTTTAATCCTTTGTTTTCTTTGCGAGGAGAAAGGTTTCACATCTGGACTGTCAACCTGCATTCCACAGCATTAGCCTGGCAAACCAAAGCAGCTGAGCTGTAAATCTCCCCGAGGAGAACTTGTCATGGAAATCGAAACTCAGCATTAACTGCAGGCCCAGTCCAGCAAGAAAGCCAACCTAAGAAAGCCAAAACAATGCAGGCAGCCCCAAGACAACTTTGGAAATGAATCCTGCTGTCCGAGAGAGCAAACCAACCTCATCTAATACCTCAGGGTGAAGCAGCATCGCTCACCTGGGTTTGATCCCAGACAGACACCTAAGAGCCCACTGAGAGCAACTTACACAGTTGGATTTTGTGTTTTCCACAGCCAGCACCCCGATCTCATGAGCAGAGAGCAATGTGCTTTATGAGAGCTGAGTGCTCAGTCCCTGTGAGCTGCATCCCCCGTTCCCTTGGGCTTCCACTCTGCTGAGTCCCATTTAAATCCAAATCCAAAGATTTAAGTTCCTCCAGCCACGTTTCAAGAGAAATCCAAATGCCAGCACTGCAATACGCGAAACTTGACTCAGCGACAAAAGGGGGTAGAGCGGTAAAAATAATAAAAATAAAAGCATCAAAATCACCCAGGACAACAGCATGTTACCAAGCGTCTCGGCTAAGGTCATAAAAAAGTGTTAATGTAACATTTTTTGATCATTGCAGCATACATTCGTAAGGTTTTTAGAGTTAAAAGTTAGCTGCTAAAAAGAAATCAGTTTCTGCCAATAATTTGTTTCCTTTATTCAGCTCTGGAACAACCTGGCAGAAGGGCCTGGCTGATGCACAGAAGATGCTGAGCACCAGCGCTGTGCTTGGTTCACTCCCCTGTCAGCACTCACTTCCCAAATATCCAAGAGCCCAACTCCATTATTTCTTATACTTTGTACCAAAGCACTTTATGAAACCTCTCTTCCTCCCAATCACACAATGCAGAGCTTTGTGTGCTGGGCTCTGAGGGTTGTTTCGTCCCTTCAGCTCTGCTTCCCTGAGTCTCCACTGTCCGAGCCCACCAGGACGGGTCCATCGCTGCTGGACACCACGGCTGAGCCCTCCTCTCCCAAAAACTGGGAAAACGCTCTTCACAACCCGCTCCATCCCCTTCTGCTGAGCTAACAGCACTGCCACGAGGCTCTGCTGCTGCAGGAGGGCTGCCAGGAAACCCCCTCACCCTGTCAGAACCCAGCTGGGACCAGCCTGCCGACACAGACCTACCAAACCCGCACCGAGTCCCTCCCGGCTGTTTCCTCAATGAGCAAGAAAACACAGCAAGTTTTTCCCCAAACTGACACAATGGGATATCTGGATTCCCAAACCACTGTGTGGGAGCACCTTGCTATCCCCCCCGCTCTGCTATCAGCATCCTGAGCCACCTCAACATCTTCCTCTGCTGTTTCTGGGCTGTCACCCACCAGCTTTTCACGCTTCTTGCTCCAAGGCTCCTTCGTTCCCTCGACCACAGGAGGAAGATGCTGCACCTGTGGATGCTGAGAGCAGAGCCCAGCCTGAGTCAGCAGCCCAGGGAGCCACCAGAGCAACCATCTCCAGGCTGGGCTGACAGCACTGTCATAATTCTGGAGCAAATGAGCCCCCACCAAAACGGGCGCTCGTTTTCTGCTGGTTACGGGCTGAGGTAATGGCTCTGAGCTTTCACAGGGCACAGCACACTGGGTATAATACAACCTTTTGAAGTCCAGCAAGAAAAAAAAATAAAATAAAGAGGGTTTTGTTGAGTTTGTGTGGGGTTTTTTACCCCCTTTCTTTTTTTTTTGCTGAACGATGTGATACAAACCAGCTTGATACACAAATTAGAGGTGATCTCATCAGGCCATTAGGACTAAAGCAAGACCATCACTTGGGAGGGGATGTGCTGGCCAGATAGCCCTGATTGGCCTGTGAGCAGCATTTCTGTGGGGCTACAAATGCAGCCTTCATTACACAGGCAAGGCATGGCTCCCAGCTTTCAATCCACCCCTGCAAACTGCATTGAAAAGTGGGATTTGGGAGCAGCGTCCCACACTCACCGCTCCCATCGGCGGGCACGGAGCAGGGCCAGCCCTGCCACCTCTGTGGATAGAAGGAAATGACCTGCAGACATCACATGCCTGGCTGATTCACACCAAACACTGCCTGGGACACAGTGGCAGGGCCTGAAAGCAGCGCAGGAAAGGCACTTGAAAATTCCCTAAGAATGATAAAATGTGGTTTAGAGGCTTTCGCCTTTCATTTCTCATAAACTGGAACTCCATCACATCTTTGCACCGAGCTTCTTTGGGTTTCTTTGTTGTCAAGCTAACAATGCTTGAAAGAGAAGAAAGTCTCGTTTCTGAGATGTTTCTGTTTTCAATCGAGCAGCAGAACTATTTATTTTCCTAGCAGTGACGGAATTAAACAATTTGTCTTTGAAAACTCTATAAGCCTTCCCCGTGACATCCTCCCATCTGCTTTTGAGATTAAGGTACTTTGATTTTTACCAGCTAAAGGTTTATGAACTGCTGTATAAACCCAATTACTCTCATAGTAAATTATGTAAAGCTTACATGTTATTTTTTAAATTTTCCCCCACGGAGTACTCTGGAGATTCAGAACAGGAAAGGCTCACTGAGGCATTCTGAATTAAAAACGTGTAACAGGGAAAACCACAGAGCTTCCAGAAACTTGGAATAAAAAAGAAAAAAACCTCAACATCGTTAAGTGAGGATGAGAGACACCCCAAGAGAGGCTTTTCAGGGGAGGACTGTTAAAAAACGAGGGAAAAAAACAAAACCTCTATTTCAGTGGGAGGGAGTTCTTTAAAAACAGATTAAGTTTCATCTGAGGCAGTATTTATTCCTCAGCCACTCTCTGCCTCGCCTCCTGATTGAAACCAGGGATGGGAGCGACCCTGGTGCGCTCACTTGGGGTGCCAGCAGCAAAAAACACAGGCTGGACAGCTTGACTGGAAGGAGCTTTAGAGGAGAGCTGCCCTTCGTGCCCACTGGGTCTGAGCTGTGCCCACGAAGGGACGGAGCACCCCCAGAGCTGAGCCCCGAGAACGTGTGGGGCTGAGCCCACCACTGCTCCTCCAGCCTGGGACTGAGCTGGGAGGTAAAACCCACGAGTGCCAGGCAAAAATCACAATCACGAGTGACCTTCTGGGCACCAGTTCTGGGACACCCTGCACCGCCCACAGAAAGTGGGAACTCTGGGGCACAGATCCTCCACTCCCTGGAGCAGCTCCAGGGCACAGAAATCAGCCCCAAATCCCGCTGCAGCCACGGGGCTCTGGGGAGATACTGCAGGGATGCTGCTTGCTGGCCGTGGTGCATTATTTGGGGAACACCAGCAAAGCACCCTCACCTTGTGCTGCACGCCAGAAGCTGAGGAAACAGGCAATTATTCCATTCTTAGTTTTAGGACAGTGAGCAACCTGCCAGAAATTAGTATTTGTCCCATGCAAGCTGTTACAGAAGGCACAGCCCCAAAGGGAACACCCCAGGTGTGAGGAGCCACATTCACAGTGATTTGCTCTGCACAGTTCCCTCCCTGCCACCTTCTGTCAGTTCTGCATTCAACACCAAAAAAAAGCGTGTCCAAGCAGCATCACAGCACCAGTGAGGGACTCCCTGCGGCGTCTGCTCCGCCCGTGCTGTGGTGCCAACGACTGGCTGGTGTGACCAATGTCCCACACTGCAGTGCCCAGCCACCCTCCCTGCTGCCACCAGGGCAGCACAGCTCAGCAGCAGCCAGGCGAAACGATTCGGGAATTTAGTTAATTACCACAGAATTACAGAATGGTTTGGGTGGGAAGGGACCTGGCACGTCGTGCAGTGCCACCCCTGCCATGGCAGGGACACCTCCCACTGTCCCAGGCTGCTCCAAGCCCCGATGTCCAGCCTGGCCTTGGCACTGCCAGGGATCCAGAGTAGCCACAGCTTCTCTGGGCACCTGTGCCAGGGCCTCAGCACCTTCACAAGAACAATTCCTTCCCAATATTCCATCCAGCCCTGCCCTCTGTCACTGTGAGGCCATTCCCTGTGTCCTGTCACTCAGAAACAGTCACTCCCCATCCTTCCTGTGGGTCCCCTTCAGGAAAACTGCCACCAGCTCACCCCAAAGCTTCTCCAAAGGGAACAATTAATTAGGGAAGAGCCCCAAGGGCACTGCCTCCCACAGCAGAACACAGCCCATAAACCGCTGCCTTCCTTCAGGGCTGGGGATCTCCCTGGAGCTCAGCGGGCCCCCAGGGATCCCCAGGAATGCCAGGGGATCAGCCCTGGGAGCAGCCCTCCCCCCAGGAGGATGAACAGCCCCTGCACAGCTCCTGGTCGGGCTCTGGAGCTGTCAGGGCAGCACTGACAGGTTTCACCTGGGGGTCATCACCCGCCCGAGGTGCTGCCCCAGCAGCTGCAGCTCATCCCGGGGAAGGCAGCGCTGCCCCGGGGGACAAGGACCTCTGCCCCCAAAGATGCACCCCAGGGCCCTCTGCAAGGCAAAAGGAGGAGGAACTGAAAGCTGGGGGGTTTGCAATGCAAAGGGCTGGCAGCCAGGTGTGAGAGGGCAGGGAGGGGGGGATGCAGGTAAGGGGGGGCTGAGCAGCAGTGGGGGACAGCGAGGAGTTCCAAACCCCCTCCAGGGCACTGGGATGGCACCAAAGGCTGGCAGCTCCAGCCAGAAAGGGGAGAAATAAAACACGGGGCTCACTTTGCAGCTTCTCTTCTCGGCAACCACCCCCCAAACCAAACCGTGCTGCACAGCACCTTGCACCTTGGTGGCGTCTGGAGAGTGAGGAAAAAACCAGGAGAGGAGCTTAAAAGCCCGTGGGAGGACACAAAACCCATGAGAGCACACACAGAGGGTGCTGCCCTCTGGCTGACTGTGGGGCACAGCTTCTCCCCCATCTGGGTCCCCCCTGCTCCCTCCTGACAAGCCCCAGCTCAGCTCCCGTGAGGACACACAAGGGCGTAAGAGCCTTGCAGCCTGCTGATGGATCCTTTTCTCCTCTCTTACATCTTACAGCCCTGATACATCTTTATTTCCTCTCTTCACAAGCCTTTTTATTTTTGAAAAAATGACATATTTTTGATTACTTGGTGCACTTCTCCTCCCACTCACCTTTACCTACAAGATGTCCCAGTGCCAGCAAGAGCGAGGCCCCATGAATTAAGGATATTAACAGAAATTAGCACTTTCTAGACCAGGAAAGGGGTTGATGGCACTTGATCCTCAGACCCCAGCAGAGACCCACTCCGTATTAAATAAGTTTTCCTGCCTGGGTTCCTTCTGACTCCGAGTCTCACTGCAGCCAAGGACACTGGTGCTGGTCTGTGACAATGGGTCACGTTTTGTAGGACTGATGCATCTGCACCAGAGAATCATCAAAACTGGTGCAGAACACTGTGCATGCTTATCACACTTTTAACTCAAGCCCTGATGTCACGTTCCCTTCCCAGAGCAGCTCCCCCCTGCCAGAGCACCCCTGCTCTGCCTGCGCTCGGGCCACTGATGTTTAACTGCAGAGCTCACAGTTCACAGGAGCTCAGACCCCAGGCTCTGCCCCAGCTCGGATTCCCAGCGAGTCCCTGGCACCCTGAGCAAGAGCAGCCGGGCTCTGCGGGGCAGGGAGCCGTGCCAGGGGCACTCACAGCTCCCCAGGACTCACAGCCACCCCCTGCCCTCTTGCACCCACCAGTGCCCAGGACTGCTCCACCCTCAACACTTCAGCGCTCCGTTTTCACTTCAGCATCCCCCACTGAAGCTCCCACCTTTTTTAAGTCTCCTCCCACCCCCCACTCCCGGTATTCTCTCCCCTGTCCCGTTAAGATTCCTCTCTCCTGGGCTATAATTTGCTACAGGATAAACCAAGTACTCAGCAGTTTATTTTGCAACACGAATTTCAGATGAATCAAGCATCTCTGTTACACAAGCCTCGTGATGCTGGTGCCAAACACGCCTCTCTCAGCCCCAGCATCCGCAGGGATCTCCCAACCCAGCCTCCTCTCAAATCCCAATTCGTTCCGGGAGGTTCTGCCCATGCCTCCCCTTTGTCTGCTCTGCTCACAGGGGTGTTCGAGGAAGCTTTAACAAATCACTGCCATGGCAGTGTCAAGCTGTCAACATGACCACAAGCCCGCTCTGGTTGTGAAAGGGCTGAGCTGTACAACAGCCTCTGCACCCAGGCACGCCCAGGAGCTTGTGAGGAGCCCTAAACCCAGCAACTCCTGGTCAGAAAAACCACTGTGCACTCAAAAAACCTGACACAGACTGCAAGAGAGAAAGAACGCTCCAAAGACTTCTGAAAAAGAAAACAAAAAGCTTCTGAGCTCCAGCCACAGAGAGATTTGAGAACTGGAATGTAGACAAAGTTTGGTTTAGCTACTTAAACTTAACAAAAAGGTTGAACTGCGCTATGTTTTACCTGGGAAGGGAATCCCACCTCAGGGAACATTCAGCTGCTGGGGCTGAAGGAGTTTTAGAAACCCAGCTCTGGTGTGATGCTGCTCGGAGCAGCCAGGCAGCGACAGCACCTCCAGGGGTGCTGGACAGGGCACGGAGCAGGACACACAGACACACTGCCCCCAGCACCACACCCCTGAAAAAATGAAAATACTACCACCAGAGCAAGAGGAAACAGGAACTGAAAGTATTAGAGATGGCAGGCTGAGAGAGGACTCTCCCTCTTTTACTTTCAGGGTTTCTTCCTTTTTGGAGAAAAGCAGGAAAGTCATTTCCTTACGCAAGATGTTTTAATTCACATTTTCCTTCTGACATCTCCTTCACAGGCCCACCAAAACAACCCGGGGAAAAGGTCAGACACAGCTATACATTAAGCAGCAAGGAAAAACAAGGCACATCCCACGCTGAGGACACGCTAATGGCTCTTTGGAGTCAACACTTCCCTAATTCACTTTTTAAGACTTTCAGTTGCAAATTTTTTATTCAGCTTTCACAGCACAAATAGCCACAAGAAAGCTACCCAAAGCCCCAACTCGCCAAGTCAGGATTATTTGATATGAAGGTCACTTCCTCCAGCCCCAAGCAAACTCCTTCAAACCCTTTAAGAGACACAAGGAAAAAGGACAAGGAATACTTGAATCGATTTTAGGATATGAGACACAGGTCAAACACTGAGTGCACAAAAATAATTCCTGCTTCTGGAGGAATATAAAAGCACTAAACACTCAGAAATGTCCTGTGCTGGCATCTGTGGGGTGCAACAGTAATTTATGGAGACAGATTAATGTGCCCACGGACCCACCAGCGTTAAGGCAATCCTGACCTCTCCAGGTTGGCTGCCAATGTGATATAGGTCCAAAAGAAATCACCCTGTTCTGCTGTGAAAGAACAATAAATCGGCTTCCTCGAATACAGTGCTTAAAGAATCCAAGTTCCTGACCTTGAATGTTTCCCTAGTAGGATGCTGTGCTGGAGGGAACAATCAGGATGACATTTGCTGAAAAGTGTGGGATTTATGATATAATAGGTTGCACATATGTGCCAAAAGAGAAAAAAAACCTCTTAAATCCAAGCAAATCAAGATTAATTAGCTATTAAAATAGCTGAGAGAACACAGTGCAGTACAGGTGGTACCACAAAGCAGCTCCCTCTCCGTGCACGGGGACTCCAGTTGTTTCTGGGGTCACGCCGCCCGTGGATCTGCCAGCGCACTCTCACTGGGAAAAGCAAAAATTGCTTCTCCTTTGTCAGCTCCAGCTCTCTGCAACTCTCCAGCTTTGCACTTTCATAAACAAACCTTGCGCAGCCCTTTTGTAGGAAGTCCCCCAAAGCGCACAGGAAAATCCCGTTTTGCCTGGCTTTGATCAGCAGGACAGGCTGAGAAGGAACTCGGGCGTTTTTACAACGCTCCTCGTGCTGAGCAGAGGCCACGCCGCTCACATCCACCTCCCCACTGCAGCACATCCCCTCCAACTCCCCCCCTTCCTGCAGCCCGGTGACTTTTCTGTTTCCTTGCTGCTAATTGCAATTACAGGTGTCCCCGAGCCCCCGGCCTGACAGATGCCTGAAATGGCAGCGCTGCGCCCGTGCGCGTCCAGCAGCACCACAAAGCAAACACTCCTCAGCAGGACTCACAGCAGCCCGACTCCCCCGTCCCTGCCCCTTCCCACCGCCCCAGGAGTGCCAACAAGTTGTTAATACCCTGCAATCTGCTCGGTTTCCCCCTTAATCCCGGTTTTAAGCAAGGCTGTGCTCGCGGGAGATCCCATCAATGCATCCACAATGCGGGACAGAGCCAATGTTATTGTGAGCCTGAGGTGGAACGACTCCACTCCCAGCAGGAGCTCCATTTGTACAAGGAACCAGCCAGCTCTGCTCGAGCAGGGGGAACCACTTCAAACGAGTCAGGCTCCCTGCAACAACAAATCTGCCCGGGCTGTGGTCAGGCAGGAGCAGCTCCCATGCTGAGCCTGCCCTTCTCTCTCTGCAGGGAGGGGACTGAGGTACCCCCTCTCCTCCTGCCCCACACACCTTCATCCAGCTCTCCACATCCACGGAGACTGGGAACACGATGTAGGAAAAGACTTCTTGCAGTGGGGTCTTTGTCCCCAATACCCCTGAAAAGCCGAGCCACATCCCTCCTTCCAGGTGAGGGATTTGCTCTTTCTTCCCTCCAAAATCCTCATTCTGCATCAGGGTAAACTACCAGGGGATTTATTTTCCCATTTTCATGGGAAATGAAAACCACTGAAACCATGAAAACCACTTTCAGCAGTTCTCAGGTGCCCAGCAGGCACACAGTCAAACTCAAACACATCTCCAGCACTGGCAGCAGCATTGGGCATCCCTTGATTTGTTGTGCACAGCCCCAACTGCAGCAGCCCAGAAAACTGAGACACTGACTTACCACTGCTCCACACGTGGCACGGAACCCTCTGGTTATGTGACCCCCAGCCTGGGAGAACTCCGACTCCTGACAGACCAAATAACGAACGTGAAAATTATTATTGAGAACATTGACCTGGTGGAGAGGCAAGGACCAGCTGCCACAGGGCCAGGTGGGTACCAAAGCACTGAAACTTGGGCAAGAGGAAGTCCCTCCTCCCCAGGCTTAAATACTTAACTCTTTCCACTCAGCTGTTTCCAGGACATTTGAGCTGCTTGCTAAAGACTCAACATCCTCTGCCACTTATCTGGAGAGGGGAAAAGCTCCTGGATCCACTCTTGCAGTACCAGAGTTCCCTGAGCAAACTGCGACTTGCCTTACACAGAAAACGGGGCTGCTCAGCAGAAGCCTCCCAGGTGAACACCCTGATCCCAGCTCAGAACTCTGCCAGACAAAATCAGCAGGGAAAAGCTTCCAATCCTCCCCAAAATCACTTCTGGAAACGCTTCGCTGTTTCGGGAGAGATGAAAGGGACACAGTCAAACCAAACACCACCACTTCATACAAGACTGGCAAAACACATTCCCAGGGCTTTGCATTTTCCAAAAATACAACCTAAAAGGGTTGGAGGGAAGATTGCTGCCTCCCCAGCGTGGCTGTTGCAGAGGCTGGGGCAGTACCTTACCCCGGGATTACGACGTCGTTACTCCAGCACTGACGGACGGATTAATTGGAGACAGCTGCAAGGAGAACTCTCCTAACGACATGATTCATTAGTTTTCATAGATAATTACATCTGCTCACGGCCTCACACTGAATCATTCATTTAGGGAATTTTTGGGGCATTAAATTTAAATGCAGTAATCAGATTTGTTAATCCACGGGACAGGGCAAACCAAACATAATTTTATTCAGGGGATTGTTTATACTTTCAACGGTGACATGAATTCAGCAGCAGGAAAAAATTAGCAGCATAATGTATGCTCATGAAGGTTAGAAATTATTAATGGTAATCTCCCTCACTCCCCCAGTGCTGGTGACCAGACTGGGCAGATTTCTTCCTTCTTCTGGACTGCAGGTTCCTCCCCTGCAAGCATCTTTACACAACCCAGTGGCTTTCTCAGAATGCAAAGATTTTCTGATAAGTTTTTGATAATAAAGTCTTTCCATAGAATGAAAGAATGAAAAGAATTGATACTTGGGTTTGCCACTCTCTAGATTCAAAATACAGCTAGTTTTTCATTGTTGGTGTGTTATACATTAAATAATCACTTTCAAACACAGTTTAGCTGATTTTATTACTCTGAAATAGCAGCATATATTCACAGATAGAAACCCCAGAAAGATCTGCAGATCCAGGCCAGTTCCATCCCTACCAAGTCACAAACTTTTTACTAATCTGAACTCCACTTTATAAACTTATAATTTTTGCCCACTTTTTTCTGGAAGCTTCCATGGAATTTTTCATCTCTCAGTTAAAAAAGAAAAAAGTAAAGTAATTTTCTCATCTGTACTATTTATGGTCAATTCATTCCCGTTTTTTCTTGAACCAATATCCTTCTTCAGCTTCAGTAGTTTTTTCCCTCCCCAATATTTTACTGCCAAAACACGAACAGAAAGCAAACCATTATCTGCAATCCATCCCCAGCTGGCCAGACTGCACAGCCCAGACATCAGAGCCCTCTCTGTGCTTTCCCACTGACACCCACAGCCTCACTTCTTCTCTGGACCTTCTTCTCCTCCAATTTATTCTTCTGAAACAAGAAGCAGGAAGTTCAGAGAGCACTTCTCACAAAGCTGGGTCCAGGTGCAGTCTCTTGTCTTGGCCCCAGGCACAACTGTCACCTGCTCCACCTCATTTTCTCTCCCCATTAAACCAGCAAAGATCTGGTCAGGTTTGGGAGAGCTCAGGACGTGGTCAGTCCAGCTCAGTGGACCAAAAGCAAACTCAAGGCTTCATCCTCACAACATCTCAGGAACTCCACCCATCTCCATGACCTGAACCACGCTGCAGAAAACACCAAGGATCTGGCAAGAGGAATCTCATGGCACATCAAAGACCCCACAAATCAGCTTTCAGAGAGGAGCAGCTCAGGTTCACCAACACCATCCCAGGGGAAATACCTTTTTGGGGGGCCAAGAAACAAAGGGCAGGGCAGAGAACCCTGCCCAAAACCACCCAGTGAGTCCTCGGGCAAGCCAGGAACGCGACCAGCAGACCACAACAGAGCTGCTCCTGGGTGTAGAGCAGAGAGCACCTCTGATACCACAGCTTGGATTCCTCTAAATTCACATGCTACTGCTGAGAACCTGACATTAATGTGCAACTTGAGATCTCCTCCTCTGGTGAAGCTGCACCTACGCAGTCGTATTTATTCTTGTTGAGGTCTGGGGAGATGGGGGATTGCTCCGTGGAAGCTGGAACAAATTAATATTGCCCTGAGAATTATTATTTTAAGAGCAAGAAGCAGCAGAAGCACAAAGGTAAGCCAACAGCTTCTATTTTCTTTTAGTGGAGCGTCTGACAACACACAGTATATTTTGTCAGCATCCATCCCAAACGCCAGGCAGTGATAAGCTCCTCGTGAGGCTGTTCCTGGAAAGCATCCCAGGCCCTGCAGTCACATCCCCATTTCTGCAGTACCTCCAGGCCCCACGCCCCTGTCCCAGCCGTGACTCCCAGCGAGACCCTTCCCGAGGAGCAGCACCCCTGTCCCGGCACAGCGCCTCATCTCTACCACTTGTTTGTGTAACTGGAGACGTGGCAGGCCCTCTCTCGCCGTGATTTAAGCTCTGCCAGTGTTAGAAGGAAAACAAAGAACAAAGATGCTGAGATATCCATCATCCCAGCAGCGCCCATGGGGAGTAGCTGGAGGAATGCAGCGCGCCGGGATCCGCCGGCCCCGCGTCCAGGGCAGCCTCCCCTTCCTGTGCGCCCCGAGAGCACTGAGCAAGGAATTCACCTCTCCTGATGTCTGGAGAGGCTCCCTGGAAGAGACTGGGCAGAGTCACAGGAATAAAGCAGGGATTTATGGAAAGGCCTTCACAGGATGCACCTTGAGCAGTGCAAGAGCCCGGCCGGGGCTGCACCCAGGATGGAGCCCAGATGGAGCCCGGGTCACGAGTTCTCACACTTTTATCAGCTCTGGGCCATTTCCAGGTTGGGCTCAATTGTCCAATTGCAGCCCCAGGTGATGCAGTCCCAGCCTCCCAGATTCTCTGCTCCATTCCCTGCTGGTGGCACTCTCTGGGCTGAAGCTGCAGCGGTGTCCTTGGCTGTGGGGCTGGAAAAGGATTGTTCTGTGTGCCTGAGCTGGGAGGAGAAGCTGCTGACACTTCCTGTGGGGTTCAGAGTCACAGCCCAGGGCAGGGCAGAACGGGGGGATGTGGAAGCTGAAACTGAAGGCATCATTTCCAGCTCAGCACCCCTGGAGGAGCTGCCTGGCTGCAGGCACCAAGGGCTGCTCAGTGCCGTGACCACAGCAGCTTCCTGGAGCCCTCACGGGCAGAGCCCTGCCTCTGTTATTCCTGCAAGGAATTCAACTGCTGAAAACAGCAAACCCAAGAGCCAGAGCTGTTTGCTAAGATGGGTTTTGGTTACTAAATGCAGAAACCCACAGAAGACTTTTTCTTGCTCTCCAGGACAAATGGAGATGATACACAGGTGTTTTATTAGTGCACGAGTGCCATGAGAGGAACTCATTTCCAGGGAAAATTAAAATACCAGCTTCCCTCTCATTTACTGAGGAAAGTGAGCACAACCAGGGAGATAACTAAAATAAATCAGAGAAAGGGGGCAGCAAGCACAGTGAGGAGCCAAACGGGTCAAACGTCCTCGGAAAGCTCAGCACAAGGGGACCACACTCGGCACAGGAACAGCTTCAGGACAGCTTCTCCAAGGAAACTCAGGCACAACCCCAGGAGCTCAGTGTCCAGCCTGAAAGGGGCAGGAATAACTGTGAACTGCATGGTCAACAGCTCTTCCTCCCCAGCAGCAGAAGCACCTGGAGCTGAGCAGCTCAAAAGAGAGGACGTGGAGGCAGAACCGAGTCCTTCCCTTATTCACCTCGCTGCCTTCTCACAGCGGAGAAGAGCTCACCAGTGACTGTCAGAACCTGAGGAGTAACCCGAACACCCAGGGCTGTTTCCAGGAGCAGGAGAACCAAAGGAGCAGAGCCCCAGCTCTGGAGGAGCCGAGCCCCAGCAGCAGGGACAGACACAGATGTGACAGCGATGCCGAAACGTGGGCTCAGCACCCTGCGAAGCACACCCGAGGGCACCACGTGCATCTCAGTGCTGGCACGCAGAAACAGAGCCAGGAGCAGGTCCAAGAGCAGAGACTCTTCCTCGCTGAAGAGCTGGATGTGCTCGACCTGCTGAGGCTTCCCTGGCGTGCAGCGCTGCGGCTGGGCAGCGGCACTTCCACCTCCTCCTCCTCCTCCTCCCCTCAGGCAGCACTACCTTTCTTTCCAACAGTTGGGCAATTGTCTGAAGAAGTCTAAGAGGGGAAAAACACATTCCTCTGAAACAGCATCACTGCCAGGCACAGGACTGCAGGATCATCCAGCCTTACTGCTGACCCCACGCTTAAAAAGCACCTTGAAAATAGAACACAGCCATCGTTTCAGGCAATAGTAAAGCAGGAGGAAAAGCAGCGCCCTCTTTTTACAAAGGACAAGACTACCTTTGGATTCCTGACTCTCCTTTTTCCATGTTTTGTGCTTTTTTTTTTTTTTTCCCTGTGCTTCTCTCCCACGTGGAAGGGATGAAGAAATACTGGGGAGGGTGGTGGTTCAGGACAGTTTAAGTGTGCATGAACCGGCTGTTCACCCTCAGCACAGCACTTGTGCTCCAGAGGGATCACCCCAAGCCCATGACACCGCTCCTTCCTCCAGCAGACCTTCAGGAATTCCAGCTGGAGACTCCTTTTTCTTCCCCCAGGGCCAAAGGGAAACTCACTGATATTTTTCATGTTTAGGATGTGGGGAAGGACATGCAGGAACACTGAAACATATTAAATTGCTGAATTTCTCTTCCCCCCCACTCCTCACCCTTTTTTTTTTCCAGAAGAAGGGAATCTTCCAACCCCTAAAACAGACCAGAAGAGCAGAGTGCATGGGAATGGCACCACCAAATCCACAGACCCCTCTGAGCCCCCGTGCACCACACAGGAGTCACCACACGCTCACAGCAGCCAGCACCAGCTCGACTCCCACCCCCTCAGCTGGTGTTCAAACCACTTTGGATTTGGGGGAACGAGGAGGAGCATCCTCTGCAGGAGGGAACACAAACCCAGTGGCCCTGCAGCACTGGGGACACCTTTGGCTGTGTCAGCAGCTCCTCAGTTCGCAGCTTCAGGCAGGAAGAGCTGCTGCCAGCAATGACACATTTTACCCAAGATCTCCAGAGCAAAGCTAAATTTGGAGAACTCGGTGTTTATCACCATTGCTTTGATCCAGGAACACCAGAGGATGTGATGGGAGCTTCAGTGGAGCAGCCACAGAGAGCCCAAGTTACCCAGGACACTTGGGCAGGACCAGAGCTGTGTCTGTGGTTGATTTTCACACAATAACTGTTAGTGAGAACTTTTGGAGAGCTTCCCCCCTTTCAAAAACCAAAGCTCTCACTGAAGCCAGCAGTGCCAGTCAGTTTATGACATGTTTTCATCCCAGCTGAAGGCTGGGGGTTTGGCTGTGTTTGTGTTTGGCAATGCCTGTCCGTTTGGATGACTTGGGCAGACAAGATCTGCTGCCTCTAATGCCCAGCTGCTCTGTTTAATCCCTGTAAAAACTGGTTCTCCCCTTCCAATTTCTTTAAACACTACTGGGAGGCTTGTTTAAAATACATCCCTTACAAAGGTTCCTGGCAACTCTGAAATGAGAGTTTTCCTTAATCTTCCTGCTAACTCCAGGGGATAAACTGTTCAGCTGTCGCCATGTCACAGTGTGGGTGACGTTAATGAGCTGCACGAGAAGCCAGGCCACGGAAACCCCGAGGTCTCACTCCACTGCCCTCTGCCCTCACCCAAACAAGGTCTCTTGAGGAGCTCTGACAGACCAGGAGTCCCAGGTCCCGCAGCAGAGCCAAGCACCCTCCAGCAGACACTGACTGAGATCATCTAATTAAGGTCCTCTTCACCAGGAGCGTGATGGTGCCAAGTGGCCACCAGGATTTGGACAGCAGGAAAAGGTTCCTGGGCATTTTGTGCATGGAACTGGATCTGCCTCCCTGAAGAGATGATCTCTGGAGGTGTCTGACAGGGTCAGGCCCACATCTGCACTTGCAGACAGGAATGCTACTCCTTCAACTCAGCTGCACCTCAAATACGTACAGATTGAGATAAAAAAATAAATATAACCAGCTTTAATAAACACCAAACAGGAGAGACTCCACACCTATCAGAAATCATCTTAACTTGGCCTGGTATCCTGCACGAGTTCAAAGCCTGAAGCAGAGCAAGCCTGGCATGTGCTCTCTTTAAAAGGTTCCCCAGCCCCTGTACTAACGGGTTTTTCCTCAATTATTCACAGAAATCTGAAAGTTTCTCTTTCAGCAGGGACTGAAGAACAATTTCTACCTTCAGAACAAAATCATGTAGAGACACAGCTGTTCAGGGTAGTTTGCCATCACACTTGCACTGTGAATACTCAACAGAGAGCAGAGTGAGACATCTGCCTTATGCTTACAACAAAGCCCTGAAATTTCTTTTAAATCAGCTGTGATTGTTGTATTTTTGATTTATGTTTGCTTCTGAGGGATGCAACCTTCCCTCACTCAATAAAACCTCCTGCCATTCCCTTCCAACAGGAACTCCAGCTGGACAGAGCTGGGTAGGAAGCACAGGGCAAATTTGGGGGTTATTCCCACTTCAGAGAGTTCCCTTATGCCAGGAAGTGAAACAGAAACCTCTCCTGATGCCTTCAGTTTTAGCTTTTATATTTCTCACATTCTGGGCTGGTTCAGCGTGTGGTTCTGGGTTTCATATTAAGTGTTGCTGAGCTCTCTTCACAGAACAGGGAGACAAAACAATTCCTTCTCCAGCTTGGGACCAAGGACAACTGATACAAACATCAGGCCCAAGAACAAAAACAACAGTGAAGAGAGAAAACCAAGGAGGATGGAGCTTCATAACCTGAAGCTACAACTGGACAATTAACCCAAATATGCTGATGGACCAGAACTTATAAAAGTGTGAGACCCTGTGTCCATTTTGTGCCCATTTTGGGTTCATCCTGGGTGTGCCCCAGCCGGGCTCTGGCACTGCCCAGGGTGTATCCATTGAGGCCTTTTAATACATCCCTGCTTTATCCTTTTGCTCTGTCTGGCCTCTGGTCCAGCTCAGCCTCCAGAAGGCATCATTCCAACATCTCCCTGCCCATGGGGACAGCTCACAGGTGTTCTGTCCTGCACAGTGCCACGGGGCAGGGCAGAGCTGGGTAAAGCCCTGCTGGCCTCTCCCCAGAGATAAAACCAGGTTCAAGTGCTCAGGGAGGTTTAGCAGCAGCAGCCACTGAGGGTGAAGGCTGGCCCTGGAACAGAAGGAATACACCGATTTTACACTCATACCCTCAGCCCTGCCCTCTCAGAAGCCCTGTGGTCTCCAGCTATGAAAGTCATTTTCCTTTCATTGAAAACACACCAGTCACACTAGCCAGCAGCAAAACTACTGCAGCTCCCGTTGTAACAAACCATCAGAGGGAGCTTTTCCCTAAAAGTGAAGTCACATCAGCTTAACCAGTGGGAGGAGCCACACTGAAGCTCCAATTCACCTGAGCACCCCTAAAATGACCTGTGATTAGTGACACGGAACAGCTGGAAAACCCAGCACTGACCCCAACTGCCACACAGACACACCAGTCCCAGAAAATCATCACCCAGCCCCAAAACCCAGAACTCTGACAATTTAGCACATGAACGTGTGCCATGCTGGGGTCTTCTCTATCCAGAGCCCCCGGGCTGGTTCTGTGAGGCTGCTTGGACCAAGTGAAAATTATATTTCCAAGTGCAAAACAATTTCCAAGTGAAAACACCTTTTTACAATGAGCACATAGGAGGTAGCCCATGTCCTAAGCTCGAGCAGAAGGAAGCTTTCCTCCCAGCTTATCTGATTTTCTATTCATTGCAAATACCACGTTTCGGAAGGCCACTTCGGAGTTCAATTCTCACTGCTAATTTTCCTTGGCAAGACCCCAGGTTATCTGCAAAGACTGGCTGAGAACCCAGCTGCAGCAATGTGATGCCCACACCCCGCTGCACAGCGACTGGGAACACAGGGATGTGGGAAACCTCGACGTTCCAAAACAAGGGCAGGTGGCAGAGTTACTAACATCAGATTCCAGGGGGATGCAGGAGTCTGAACACCAAAATTAAGAGATGCCCTCCCAGTCCCCAGCCTGCCTGGGGCCCTGTCCCTGCCCGGAATGATCCCCCCTGTCCCACACTGAATGTCCCGGTGGGCACCTCCTGCTTTCCCCGTCCCTGCTCCTGTCCCAGCCTCCAAACCAGGAACAAGGAAAAGTCCTGCTCACCCCTGCAAGCCCAGCTTGATCAGGGAAATATCAGCTGGAGAAAATGCAGCCAAGGAACAGGTCCCTGCTGGAGCATCCCCAGGAGATTTCCGAGCTCAGCCAAGTCCTGGTGGATTTTTCCTCAAGCCAAGCACTACCCCACATCAGTCCCCTCCACCACTACCTGCCTATGCTACAGCAGAGGTAACAGAGCTCCGCAATACAATTAAAATCATTAAAAGAGTTTTAACACAGTAAAATTAACAATTTCTAAGTTGCTTGCCCAAATCGCCACATTTCCCCCTCTAATTCCCTCACACAAAATAACAAACATGACAAACCCACGACAACCAACCAGTAAGAACCAAAAATCTCCCCTCTACACCCTGAAGTGCTTCTTTGCTCCACAAAGAAGGAGAAGCTGGATGCAGATCCCTCTTCCCAGTGCTGCTGCAGGGCTCCAGAGCCCCAGTGCTGACACAGATCTGGGCTGCTCTCTCTAGATCCTCCAAACACAAAGCTCAGGGTTATACAGAACCTTTGGGCAGTTCATACCAAATGTTCTCTTAATTTTACATGTGATTTGCCCAAACCAGAACAAACCCAACCTTCTGAAATCCTGGCAGCACTGGAAACCAGTTTCAGCATTTGTGCTCACACCTGGAGGAGCTGATGCAGCACAGTGGGGAACCCTGGGGCCCAGCCCAGCCCAGGGTATCCTGCTCCAAACTGGGAACTGTGGCCTCGGTACCTCAGAGCCAAATCCATCCCTTTTTATCACAAAGGTATCATTGGATTCCTACCCTGAGCTTGGAAAAAGGCTGTCAGGCCCAGATGTTTCAGACTAAAGACTGGCCCCAAACCAGCATTTTTCAGCAAACTTGGTCCTGTAAGAGAATTGCCAACAAAATTCTGAGCTCAAACACCCCTGGAGGTGTTTCAGCACAATGATCCACGCAGCCAAAAGCCAGATTTGACTGTGCCCCTGCACTTTGATGCCAGACACTTGGTGTTATGGGACCTCGTGTACCTTGTGTGATTTATTCCCTTCATGCTGAAGTGTTCCTTGTAAAATGTTGGGAGAAAGTAAAGTGGAATTTTGTCTGCTTCCACATCCAAGACTTGTACTACTGTTGTGCTGGAGGATTATTGCAGTTATTGATGTCTGGAAACAGCAGTTCTCTGGGAACAACAAGTACATCCCACTCCCTCCCAGAGCTCCTGGGATCACAGGAAAGGACTGGAGGCAGGCAGCAAGGCAGAACTTTTCACAATACATGGCATAAACAGGAAAAAACCCACATCAACTCAGTTTGGGATGCAGAGGGATGAAACACATTTAATACATCAGCAATTCAGACAAAAAGGTTACACTCAAGCTTGCAAGGCAGCTAATTCATAGTAATAGTTACAGCATAATGATTTTATATCAGTGTTTATAAGTGATATCGGGATGCTCTAAGATCTCAACTTCACCATTTCAAAAGAATGCCACGTTGATGTCACATTAATTATGTTTCTGATTGAAACACAGCTTCGAGGAAACAACTGCTCCCAGCTCTCCCTCTGCCTCCACCAAGCTGCCACCACCCTGGCATTAAGCAGAAATGACACAGCACAGGCCAAAACCCCTCCGTGGAAAATCAGCTCCCTCAAACACTGCGGGCACAACCTGGCACCTCAAAAACTTAAACCTTAACTTTCTTAAAACTTAACTCTTAAAAATTACATGGCAAATTCACCCCCAGTGCTGAACCTGGCACCTCAACCTTCTTTAAATTTAACTCTTAAAAATCACATGGCAAATCCACCCCCAGTGCTGCACCTACAAATTGCTTCTGCTGCCTCACTCCAAGCCCAACTTTCTGGGAGCAACAAATGGGAATTGTGAGCTGTGCTGGCCACCAGCCCACTGTGATGGTTCCACCTCGGGGATTTCGGGCATGGAAGTTCAGCATCTCCAGAGGACTGAAGAGTCAGAGAAGCAGTATATCGTGCTCAGGAGAACAGGAGAGATAGGAGAAGAGAAGGGAGGAGGGATGAGCTGGCCACGCACTTGGAGGTAATGGGAAAAGCAGGAGAATGTGCTGGAGAGCCCTGAGCAGCCGGCTCAGGCTGAGTAAGCTCAGTTCAAAGCACTCCTCAGATTCCAGCAATACCTCACGAGCACAACGTGCCCAGAAACGTGGTTTTCTTCTCCTCTCCTGCGCTGTGCAGCCTCCAGCCCCACAGGTTTTCTGGGAAATCTATTAAAAGCCCAAGAAGTGCCCAGCAGCCCTGACCGAAATCACCATGACACAGGAGCATCTGGTTCCCACCAAGCATGACCCCTTTAAAGCCTGGATATCACCTCCTCCCCAACAATGCCTGGGCAAGCAGCTCCTGCAGGGATGTGGCACAGAGCAGCCACCTCCTCCTTCCCCCCATAAAACCTCAAAAGCCCCTCCGAGAAGGGGAAGGCACAGAGGAAGCACTAAAGTCAGAGTTTTTAATGTACACACTGAAGTAGAAACCATCAAGCCGTATTTCACTGCCACAAATAGCAAATATTTTAAAATAAAACATTATTTTTAGCCTAAGTGGTGCTTAAGGACTCGAGAATAAAACATTGCCCAGAGACAGGGAAATGTCATCATGAGAAAACGCTGAAGCAGCCGTGTCCTGCTCAGTGAACACCAGTCAGGGCAGAGAGGAAGCACTTGGGATCCTTCTCAAACCTTAAAACCTTCCCTGATTCAGCCAAAAGCCAGAGGAGAATGAGTCAGGTAGAACACCTTGGTGTATCTACAAGGGCAAAATAAATAAAAGTACACAGAAACTTGCCTAACATTTTCCTCCAGCAAAGGCTGTTCTGCACAGGGCAATTTATCCCCTGCCTTTCTTTGCCACAAGCAGCGACTGTAAGGTCAGGATGGAGAATTCCAGAATCCCAGACAGGTAGGGATTTACCAAAAAGGGGCTGTAAAGGAGAACAGACCGGGGTGGGCCCCTCCTGCCCCTTTACGACGCACGACAGACATCCTAAGAAAGCAGGAAAGCAGGCTGGGAAAATAAATCCCCTCTCCACAGTCTCAATTTGAGATTTTCTTGAAGGGAGGAAAAGCTAAATTAACATGGAAAAAAATCATCAGCGTTTTGAAATATCTACAATTACAGTTAGGTTTTGTTTTCTTTTTAAACAGTTTAAATCAAATGCCTGAAGAAGCAGATGGGAAACCCTCATGTGCTCAAAGCTGCTACCAGAGCTCTCCATTAGGAAACTAAAGACAAGGCTTAACAAAGAAGATGTTCAAGATCGTAATTCTTATCAAAAAAATCCTGAAAGGCTTAAAAAAGTTGGAAACCCATTTCCCCAGCAGTTCTGGTCCCCGTGCAGACAGATGGAGGGAGACAGCTTCCCCCTCCCCAGCAGTGGGTGAGGTAGGGATTGACTAACTGTGGAAAAATCCACATAATTGAGAAGACAAATGTTGAGCAGTCATTTTACGACCTGAACTATTCAAGGAAAAAGGCTGCCCGTGCCAAGGGGCCAGCCAGGCTCATTGTGTGAGAGCAGCCCCGGGCAGCAGCGGGCTCTCATCCCCCAGGTGCGGCTCCGCCCGGGGCTCTGGCTCTGCAAACACCCCCGGCAGGAGCAGCAGCATCCCCAGAGCCACCGGGAGCAGCAAAAGCCACACCGGGCTCGGGAGCACTCAGCTGAGGCCATTTGCTGCTTCCCAGGAGAAGCCCTATTTGCAGTCGCTTAAAATGATGAAAAGCTGTAACGAGCCAGGCTGGAGATTCCCAGCTTGGAGGCTGCCTCCAAATGAATTTTCAAAAATAAAATAAAATAAAGTTTCAGCCAAAATATCCAAGCTGTTTCAGAACAATGCTGTTCCTTCCATGCTAAGACTCTGCAGTGGCCTCAGGAGCTGCAGTACCCCGATGTTTTCAGTGACACACGCAGAAGATAGAAGGGGATGGAAAAGGACCCAGGAGGGGAAATGGTTGAGCAAGAATGCTGGAATATGGACGGGTGGCTTCAAAAGTCAGGATTAGACACATTCAGAAGGGGAGATTAAAGATCAAACCAATAAAAGCAGCAGAATGAGAAGTCTGCAGGACGCCAAGTTATGGAAGAGAGAGGAAAGAGCGAGCTAGGGAAGGTCCCAGCAGAAAATAAGAACTTGTCTAGCCCAGCTCCTGCTCTAACTCAGCTGAAGCTGTCTGGAATGACACATGCTCCTAAGGGTGTCCCACAAGAAAGGCTTCCCAACGTCCTGACCCAGGCTGGGTAGGATTTGTTGATCCTTCTGACCTCGACTCAGTCCCGTCCCTCCCCTCTTGAAGCAGCTTTGCTTCATTCTTCAGGAGCCTTGTGTTCCATCTCACCTTGTCCCTCACTCAGCTGCCCCAGCGGGTGCCCTTGCCTGGGGTCCCACCTCAGTGCTGCACATCAGGCTCTGTGCCCTGTCCCTCTCCAGACAGCCCAACCCAAGCCACGTTTCATTCCAGTTCATTCCATGAACAGGAACATCAATCCCTCACACTCCTGGGGAAGGGAAATCATTTGTGCCCATGCTGCCACAGAATTACAAGGGTGTCTCATGCAATAGCACCAAAGCCGTCCTGAAGTTCAAATGACACCGAGTTCTTTTCATAAGGCTCCTGCACAGAGAAAATCCAAATTCATTTGACTCTCACAAGGACAGAGCTGTCACCTCCCTAGTGCTTGCAAGGAGTTTGCTCTACTGTCCCAGCCTGACTGCTGGAAACCCATCCCAGCAGAGCCTGAGAGGCTGCAGGAGGATGGAAACCCATCCCAGCAGAGCCTGAGAGGCTCCATGAGGATGGAAATCCAGCCCAGCAGAGCCTGAGGGGCTCCACAAGGATGATTTCTGCTCGTTCCTCCCCGTGCTGTCAGCAGCCCTCTGTGAAGCCATGGCCAGGACACCTCACACCTCCCTCATGCTGCTCCAATCATCCAACACTGCTGAAATTACCCTGAGCCTGAGCCCCAGAGCTCCCTGTGCAGCTTCCCTCCCGGCTGCTGACCCAGCCTTGGAGACAGATCCATGCTGCAGTGGCTTCCCTGCTTTTTCCACGTTCGTTTTAAGAACACCAGGAAATTTCACAGATAAATAAACACTGGAAATACTGAAGCAGCAAAATCTTGTACTTAAAAGGTTAGGAAACACTATAAATACTTTTTCTGTGTAGATACCTTTCTCAAAGCAATGCAAATTCAGTGTAACCTTGGTCTCCATCACCCAGCAGGCAGCACAGGCAGGGTTACTTCCCTGAGATACCAAATAATTTGTTTTATCCTCATCACCCAGCGCAAGGCTGCATTCCTCATGGGCTGCACACAACTCCAACTCTGCTCTGAAGAGTCAGAGCTCCCTCACAGACCTTCCCACAATGGCCCTCCTGACAGCAGCTCTGAGTGTATTTTGATTTTGACAGCTTCCCTGGGAGATGAAACACTATTATTCCAACTCAGATGGAAAATAGGAAAACTAATAGTTAAGGTTTATTTTGGATGTGCAGTAAAAGAGTTGGAACCTCTCTTTTTCAAAACCACATGCAAACCAAACCTTATCTACCTTTCCAAGCAATATTTAATATATTTTGATGTATTTCAGGGACATGCCTTCGTGGTGGACTTGGCAGTGTCAGGTTTACACTTGGACTCGGTGATGTTAAAGGTCTTTCCCAACAAGAAATGATTCTACATCCCCAGTCCTGCCTGGGGGATGGCCCAGATGACCCTCAGAGGTCCCTCCCCAGCCCAAGCATTCCATGATTCCCTGCAGCCAGAGCTCAGCCTGCACCAGCCCCTGCCAAGAGCCAGCCAGAGCCTGGGGAGCCAAGCCAGGCCCACAGAGGGAACCACTCCTGGAAAAGCTCGGCTGGGATGGGCTAGCCCCCCTCACCCCCAGCTCCTGGGCAGCAGCACAGACAGTTTTATGCTCTGATACAACATTTATCTGCTGCTGCTGCTGCCACAAAGCCTCTCACAAGCCTGGCCTCACTCTCTAAACGTTTTCCCACACCTGGAGGAAGGGGGCAGGGACCTTAGGAACAGGTTTTGTCACCACATAAGCACAGTTCAAGCCCAGAAGAGATTGAGTCCCACGCACAAAATGAGGCAGGGCCTGCAGAAAACAGCGTGCAAGTGTTCTAGGAGCAGAGATCCACCCAAGAAGCCCCAGGTCTGCCACTTCCCAGCTTCTCAGGGCTCACACCCAGCCTAAGTACTGCACTATTCAGACCATCAAGACAAAAAGCAAAGTTAATTTTTCCCCTAGGAAGGGTCAAATCCACTTAAACAATGTGCAATAAAGACAGAGCAGTGCCCCAGGAACACTGAAGTTGTTTCTATTCCATACAATAAGCTCAGGAAGCAGAATTAAAATCTATCTGCATGGTCTGAGGTCACTCGGGCTAGGGATGGTTATTTTAAATCTGAATATTAAAAACATATGGTCCTCTATGGAGGTTTCTAGCAAAGCTGAACCTGCTGGTGCTCAGCCTTTCCCAGGGAATGCTGAACACCTCCAGAGCCCACCAAGCAGGACTGGAGACATCTCCAAGGGGGTCACAGCAGGCAGGGCTGGACTCCATAGGATGAAAACAGATATTGTTTAGACAAGATGATGAACATTTTTAAAAATTCCATCTTTAATCATTTCTGATTTACAAACTAATCCTAACAATGATGCAATGCATCCCCAGCCCCACTGGTCTGAGGCTCGTAACTCAAGCAGAGCCCATACACAGTGCTAATTAGTTTGTATTACAGCAAAAACGCTCTTAATAAACAGAAACGTGAAACGACTTTTGGATTTTGCAATAGCCACGTAAATAACCTTTAGGAGAAGCCCTTTACTGTCCACATCCTGACTGGGCTGGCTGCACCAGGAGCTTGGGGCTGAGCCCTGCCTTAGGAGAGGGGAATCGCATTCCTGGTGCTGTTTCCAGAAAGTCTCTGCATCAGCAGGAACATTTTCACTCCCTTTACTGATGGGACCGGGACAATTCTCCAGGTGTGCAGAGAGCAGCAGCCAGAACAGGGCTCCAGTCTCAAGCATTGTGATGGCAACAAAAATCTCACACCAGGCTGAGCTGAGTCCCCCCTGGAGGATTTTGTGCCACCCACTGTGAGCAGAGGTGACACTGCAACCTTGATTTCCAAAGCTGTTGTAAACAAAAACATAATGCTACAATTTCTGGTTGGTTTCAGAAACTTGATTGTGACAAATTCAAACTGTTACATAACCATATAATTAAAGGATTATTCTGAGAGATAGTTTACTTCACATGATCCATTCTGGTTAAGAACATCCTGACTGGGTACAGCATTCTCCTAACCAGGAAAAGGACATAAAGTGTCTGATTTTGCAGCTTATCTATTTATGAACTTATTTATGCTCTGCTATAAACTTTAGAGGAGCCAGAAGCAAAAGAACCCATCCTCAATAGAGAAAAGCAAAGGGACACTGACAGGGGAAAATTGCCAAACAGGGCAAGTTTTGCAAGCTTCCAATATTTACCATCCATCCCAGAGTACTCCATTCTCATGCAAGCATGTCACAATGAGAAAACAACATCTCTATAAGGGTAAAACAAACAGCATTCACAATTTCTGAAAGCATTCTTCCACAATTATTGCACTAGATTAGATTGCCTCATCACCAGGGCCAGAGGCCATTTACACTATTTTCTTTCTTTCTTTTTTTTTTTTTTTTTTTTTTTTTTTAATAGAACAGATGAAAGGATTACAGAAAGTTTTTCTGGGGCCAAATTTGGAGCTAATGATGGGAAAATTCTTTTGCTAATCCCCACTGCTAGCAGACTCCTGAGGCTGGAAAAAACCCCCGATGTCTCCTGGTACCCTGCTTCCATTTTGCTCATCAGTGCAAAGGTTTGCAAAGGCCCACCAGCTTTAAGCAGGGCCATAAAATCTGCAGGGCAACGGTGGAAAGCAGAGTGAAGAACCACTCCCATTAAAAGCTGGATGCTGCACGACGAGAGCCAAGGATGGGACTCAGCCACATCCACCCCAGCTGCAGGGGGGAACGGGTTCTTCCAGGATATTCCGTGCCAGGCAGGCTGCAGGGATCCCACCTTGCTGCAAAAATGAGCAGATGGGACTCAGTTTCCTCAGGCAGGAAAAGCCCCTTCTTTATTTACACACTCTGTTTTTATACACCCTGTTTTTTTGGCGTTGAACTCTAATTGGTTAATAGTTTTCTTGCTAATTACTCTGCTGGTTTGTAAAAGGTATTTTACTTGTGTATTAATCTCTCTATTTTTGGTGAGTTCACATCTTCTATTCACTGATTTCCATGAAGACAGATTTCTTGCTTATTGTAGGTGTAGCTGTTTTTTAGGAATAGTCTGTTTTGTTAATGAACTCTCATTCCCAAGATTGTTTTCACATGGGAACTTGCAAACTGCTTAACTGCACTCAGCAGCAGTGACAAGCCAGCTATTAACTCAGCAGAGCAAGGCCTGATTTAACGAGGCCTTTTTTTCATACTACTTTTACCTGTCACGACACCACCTGAGCAGTCCCTGCTGAGGACTCCAAAGGATTTTGAATCCTCCAAAGGATTCTTGGAGAGATGGGTGGGAGTCTGTGGAGCTAAGCCAGGCTGGTGTCACCTGGTGTCACCGCCTGTGCAGGGACAGGGACCCACCCTGCCGTGGGCACAGCTCCCACCAAAGCCCAGGGATGCCCTGGCACGAAGCTGCAGCCCCTCTCCTCCTCCTGCCCCTCAGCCCAGCAGCGCAGAGGAGCCGACACCGGCGGGCACCTCCCAAAGGCAAGGTTTAATCATTCCGCAGTCATTTAACAAACACAAAGGAATCTGCATGCACCGCCTCTGCGAGGAGTAAACTTTGCATAATTAACCAGTGCCTGGGTCCTGGTGCATCTGCAAACGCACAGCTACACCAGCTGGCACTCAGGGGAAAATGCCCCGGCCACCCCGGAGAGCTGCGGAGCGCAAACACCTCCAGGGCTTTTCAGGAATGGGAAAAGCAGACCCGAGGAACAAGTCTGGAAAATCAGTACCCAACTCCCCAAAGCCTAATTCATTAATGCACATTATCAGCTACTACTTCTGAATTAAGCCAGGTTTTATTTTAACACCAGGACAAGCTACAGGCACGTCCTGAGCCGCAGAAGGTGGGAACATCCCCAGCAGGTGAGGGGAACGGAAGTGAAGCTTCCCACAGAAAGGGGCGGTTTGATGGAAAATCTGACTCGAGGAAAAAGAAATGTTGAAGCAGCACTTAATGAAGATGAACTTCCCCTGCCTCCCCACAGTACAGACGATGCCATTATCACTCAGCACTAGGAAGGAAAGGGATTCCAGAGAAGGGGAAATTACAGGGCAGTTATCCTCATCAACCTGAGCGTGCAGCAGTGACACGAGCTTGGCAGAGCGCCTGAGCAAAGTCTGCTCATGGTTAAGCACGGGGCATGAAGTAAGATGTGCACAGGGAAAACAGCCCCTGGAAAATATTGCTAAGGACTTCAGCTTTTCCAGGGTGCCGGCGGCAACAAAACGTCTGACCTTATCCCCCCCATACCCGCCAAAAAAGCCCAAAAAAAAAGGGAATGCACGAAGTCGGCGGAAACGTGGGAGTTCCACTTGCCTGGCAGGGATGAAGCCAAGTGCTGAGTGATCTGCCCCCATCTGTAAAGTCAGGCTGCCTCCCAGCTCCTCTGGACAGCTGCAACATCTGCTGCTGACGCTTCCCACAGGCTGGCAGGTCTGCTGCCCGTGGCCCCGGGCTCGGGCTCCGAGCGGCCCTCGGGAGCAGCAGGCGCAGCCCTCGCCGAGCACGCGGGGGGGCTTCCCCCTTCGGAGAGAGAGCTGCCTGCAGCTCAGGGCAGAGCTCCCGTGGAAACACAGGAGCCGCGTGTTAAGGGACATAAACCTTCAGTGTCAGCTGCCTGCTCTGTGGGCAGAAGGAGCAGCTGTGTGAGGAGAGGAAAAAACAAACCCCAGTCTTACATAAAACTGAGGCAAAATCTCGTCCTTACCGTTCTGCTCATCCAGCTCATTCCCAATTTCCTGCCCCATTTGTTTTTGCCGGGATATGATTGAAGAAAGAGCATCGAGTCCAGCATCTTGCTCTGCACCAGGAAAATATATTAAATTACTTTAAAAAGTTGCTGAAATGCCAGGCTGCATAAAATAGGTAGAAGTGAAGAAAAAAAAAAAATCTACTCTGTGCTTAAAGGGCTAAAATATATTAAGAAAAACACATGAACACAACAGGAAAATTAATCCTTATGGCAACAGTACTCCTGAAATAATGTGAATGATGGGTAAATAACTTCTCTGCTCTGGCTGGGACATTTTGCTGAGGATCCAAAAAAAAAAAAAAAAATCCAAGAATTTAACATTCAGCTGTTACTCAATCATAAATGCAGGGGATTTTCTGGCACACACAGCGAGCTCCTGATTAGCCTTTTTAAATTTTCCAAGCAACTTTTAACATGAAGAAAAGAAAACAGGTGATGCAAACACCAAAGAACTCCATGAGATTTTTTTAAAGCTGCAAGAGGACGCAGAGGGTGGGGGCGAGCTGCGGGAGAGGGGATGAGGCAGTGAAAGTGTGGTGTGCTCCCAGAGCTCTGCAGAACTCCCGTGTGAAGAACCACAGCCCCTGTGCCCTGCAGGCTGCAGGGAGCCCCTCGGCCAAAACGGGCAGCTCTCCCTGCCCAGAGCTGCCAGGAGTGCCACGAGAGGAGCTGCAGAGGGTCAGTGCCCAGGGCACAGCAGTGATGCCCAAATGGGGTGGCCAGGACACCCTTCACTCCAACAGCAATTTAATTCCCTGTGATGTGATCAGAAAGGCAGCTGAGGCTCCTCCGGACCGTGCAGGCTCTCCTGAGCTGCACACAAGCTGTTCCCATGCAGAGTGGAGCAGGCCTTATCTGCAGACTGATTTCATTCCCTCACTGCAAACACTTGAATTGCCTGGAAATGACCTCATTCACCACCTGACCTCCTCAGGCTGAGGTTTCCCAACACTTCCAAAATCAGAGATTCCTGAGGGGTGTGGAGGGCCAAAATCTAAAGACCCTTTTTGGATGAGTTAATCCTTACCTCGTTCCAATTCAGCAAGACATTTAATGCACCCAGCAACACCCCCACACCCAGTGCAGTTCTGGGATCACACTGCACACCAAAACCACGGATATGGGCAAAATCAGGACTTTCAAAACTTAATTTAAGAAGTTGCATCCAGTTAAGAACACTGCAAGCACAATGCTGCTCCTGCAAATACAGAAAGCAGCTGCCTGGAGCTGCTGCGTTTCACGTCTGTAAATAACAGAACTTCAGCACAGGCTGGTGTATTGAGGTTCAAATAAAGGCTCCTCTCAGAGTCCCAGAGATGCTCAAAACAAGCAGAAAGGCTCTTGTACCTTCAATGATCCTTCTCTGCTGCTGCCTGAGCTCATCAAAGCCAAGTCCTCTGGTCTCCTCCGATTCCTCCAAGAGCCAGGGGTTGGTGATGCCTCGTTTGGCCCCTCCTGCCATGAGGCTGGACCTGAAAAAAGTTCCAGGGAGTCACTTCCAACCCCAAGCCCCCCGGCTGTGTGCTCTGCCCCTGAGCACCCCCTGAGCTCTGTGCAACCCCAGGAGGAATCAGCCAGAAGCAATCCCCAATAACAAATCCATCTCACAGGCTGCAAGAGGTAAGGAAGGAGAGAGTTCATTTCACAGGGACAAACAGATTCTATAATACACCCACAGACTGTACAACACACCCACACAAAATGTGGCTTGGGTGTAGAACACACAGCAATCCTGGGAATCCACATTATTCCTGTATTTGCTACATGATCAAAGCACAAACTTCGAAAAATACTGCTACAGCCTCAAACAGGAAAAGGATCCACTTGTCAACAGAGATGCAAATCAGATGAGACAATTCCCTGCAATCCTGCGACCAAACCTAAGCAGGAACATTCCTCAATTTCAAGAACTGTAGATGGACACTGCTCCCTCCCTGGATTTCCCAGTCCGCCATCAACCTGAACGAGAAGCCAGGAACACACACTCTTAAATGAAAGAGTAATTAAATAATGGGTTTTCTTTTCAAAGAATTATGACTTGAGATTGTTCACGTTACGGACACTTCCCTGGTGACCACAGGAAACAAGTTTTCCATGTCCAGGGCACATAAATCCAAGCAGTAAAATGAAACCCCACTTAAATATTTCCTCAATACCAGACTCCTGGTTTCTGCCTTTCAGCTCCTCACTGGTTTCTCCTACAAGGCAACCCTCACGACAGACTGAGAGCCCCCTGAACCCAGAACTGCAGCTCAGGTCTGGGGGGAGGAATGCTAAGGCTGCTTCCCCCACAGACGTTCACAAGTTGGAGCTTTTGCTTTCTGCTTTCCTTTCCTTAACCTCTGTATTTCACTCCCATTTTACCTTCTTGCTGCTCTTCCCCAAAGCACTGCCACAAACAACCCAAGGACAGAGAGGGTTTTTAGGATCTCTCAAATTCTCAATGATTTTAGTTACACCAAGACCTAAATTTGAATGTTGCAGTTGTTTTGGTGTTTTTAATCGAGTTCTTAATCGAGTTGCTCTCCAGGAGATGCTGCCCAGTGCCCACATCTGCTGGCCATCCCTCTGTGCCAAAGCCCCGGGGCAGGAGGTCACTGGGGCCAGCAGGGGTCAGGGCCCCGCTGGCACTGAAGGGTGTCCGAGCACAGCCCGGAGCTCGGGCCGGAGCTCCCGGAGGAATCCTGGGGAGCTGGGGACATCTCCTGGCCGTGGGATGGAGCAGCACTGCTGGAAAATCACCCCCACCCCAGAGCTCTGCAGCTCCTCCCCTGGGCACTGAACGTGGGCACTGCACTCCCGCTCAAGGTGGGGTCAGAGTGAAAAATAGGAAAAAAAATAGGGAAAAAAAACCTCAAACTTTTTTTTATAAAAGTGGCTAAAAAGCACTTCTTATAAATCTCAACACCTCAACCACCCCAGTGATGCTGAACTCCAAAGCAGAGCCAGCCCTGCTGTGCCATGACCAGCTGGGTGTCAAGGGCAACACCAGAGAGGAGCTGGGATTCTTCTGCATTCCAGTCCTGCACCTCCACTAAATTTCCATGCATTTATCCAGGCTTGATTAGACAGACTTACACACACCTGGAATGCAGTTTTCCACATCACCCAGCTTTCCTCCCTGCTCTGGGGGAATCAAAAAGCTCTTTTGTCTCCCAGTCTCACGACTGGCGGCAGGTTTGTGAACACGACAGAAGCGGTACCTGCTAGGGATGGAACACCACTGCAGCTCACCCAACTCAGCTCCATTAGGACACAAACCCAGGGAAACAACACCTGACAAAGCTGTTTAACTAAAGCAAAGGGAACATGAAACTCTCTGCTTGCTAAGAAGAGCACAACTATTTCTGCCTGTTAAAAAACAGCCAAGGCAAGCAAATCTGAAATAATTTGCAGCTCCGTCTCTCTCCCTCCCACCAGCGCTCTGCCCCGCTCTTGTAGGGTGGGTCATGACAAGTGCTCTGCTCGTTACAGTAATCTTTGTGACATGTTTGGTAACTGCCTCCCCGCACACACAGCAGAACTTCCTCCTGCCTCTGATCCTGCCCCGCCTCGCTGGTGTGAAGATTAAAGCTTATCCAATTAGCCACCCACTGCCTCCGCCAAGTTAATCAGGCAAATCTGGGGAGCCTCACAGAGCACTGGAGTGTGGGGATGGCTTTTGATTACGGGAGCAGATTTAACTAATTACAAGGCTCAGCAATGGGCTGAGTGTAAAAGGTGATGGGGTTTAAAATCAGCGAGCTCTGTCACTGCCTAACAAGGCAGGGCTTGTCTTACTGTTTCACTGATCATTCTTAGAACACCCCCCAAGTAACTTAGATTACTCAACCAGCACTTACTTTAGGCCAAGGCCACACATCGAGGCTTAGGGCTTTGCAAGACTGATCAGCAAGACTGAGCCTTAGACAAAGCCTGGGTCATATGACAATTGGCTGGATGATCACCTGAACGTTCCCTGAACTGCAGAGGGGCTCTTTGAAGCACCCAGGGCACCCCAGCCTGGCTTCAAGGTCACCCTCCACAGGGGTGCTGTGGCACTGGGGCATTCTCTCACTTACAGTGTTCACTCTGTATTTCTAGGAAGCTCCAAGCTAATAAATAGAACAAATCTAATTTTAACGTACAACACAGAAAACTCTATCTCTCCAAAAGCCCATGAGAGGCCGCACGAGCACAGACACTTCCAAATCCCCTCCAGGCACCATCCCAGGGGGAGATTTCCCCACAAGAACCCCTCCTGATGGGAAGCCTCCAGCATTCCCTGCAGCAGGCAGAGGGCTTCCAGCCCCACAGCACAAGAACTGCTGTTCCCACGTTCCAGGAAATTCCACGCTGCTCTGGACACCATTGCCCTGTGGCTGGGTTCACTGGTCCCACTGCTCCAAGGCCTGGGAGCTGCACGTGCTGGCTGGGGGGGTGTTGGACAGCCCTGACCACGCTGGCTCGTGCCCACACAGCCAAAGGCACACTAGCCCTGCAAAGCCCCAGCACACCCCTAGATCTGCTCCCAGGACTCAGGTGCTCTCCTGGATGGACAATTCCCTCTTTTCCCACCCTTCCCATCCACCTCCCAGAACTGAGGCCAACCCCATCCCAGCTCAGGACGCTGCAGCCGCAGCCAGGAGGCTGCAGGGAGGGAGGAAAGACACCAGGAAGGACTTTCAGAGGCACCTGAACAACTCTTGTTGATCTTATTTCCTGAAGAGCATTTGCCCCCCACAAACAACAGCCAGATTCCCAAAAGCATTTGACACCTGAAGTCGGGCACTCATGGATTGAAGCCTGTTTGGCATTGGGCAAAATTCCTGTTTGGATCAAGGCTGAAATACCTTCCATCTGTCAGGCAAGTGTTCAACCAGGAAAAATGGTGGCCCACACTGAAGAGAAAAAAGAACATGGACTCTTCTAAAATGTACCTGGGGTAGCTCTCCCTGAAGGTGCTTTGTGTCCCACAGATACCAGAAGATGTCTCTATTTTTGAGGAATTCCAAGAGACATCAAGGAAGGCCAGTTAATTTATTGATTCTCTGGGGACTGACATGGACTTCTCCAGCCCGAGACCTGCTCAGACAGGAGCAGGAATATTCCCATTCCTCTGTCTCCACGAATGTTTAAATACTCTAAAAGTCTGGCATGTGACATCCAGAAATTCAACATTCCTTGCTGCTTTTTCC
>WAAG01068019.1:0-11509 GCA_013390105.1 Tichodroma muraria
CGGGAACAAGTATGTTTGAGAAACTGATCCCAGGAAAGAAATGTTTTCAATAAGGAGTTGTGATGGTAGAGGGCTTCCAGGCCAGAGCAGCTCCTTCAGCTTCCAACAAGGAGACACCACATTGCTCACAGGCATCAAAACTGGCCAAATGCCCAATCCCGATATAAATGCTTACAAATCAAACAAAAACATTCACCAGGTTTGAAAGAAAAACCAGTGAAAAATGTTACAATAAATTTCTTAGCCAGCCCTGCTGCCTAGGCTACAAAAAGTTTTGTATCACTTATTTTTTATTAGCCAGAAAGCAGAGAAGANACTTATTTTTTATTAGCCAGAAAGCAGAGAAGAAAAAAAATTGCTAAGCAGGATATTTGGCAAAAAAAAAAGGTGAAACACAGAACCAGTCTTTGTGTATTGGTTATGCAAAGAGGGGATGCCTTAAATAAAAAAGAAATCACAAATGACAGCAGGAAGTAGCAGTGTTCTGTTTCTCGTTGAGCCCTCTCCCCTGTTCCACCTGTCCCATATAATTTCAGAGATTTACAACACAATCCTGACCATAAAGCTGTAGTAGAGTGAATGTAGGAGCATTTATGAGCATCTCCAAAGCCAAAGGTGAAGAGTTTCACACTTCCTGGGAAGGAAAGGCAGTATTTCAGAGCTCCAACACAGTGTGGACTCCACAATGGGCCAGCTGAGAGCTGACGAGGGCCTTTGTCACCTCGGCAAGCACCAGGAATTCCAGATTCTAAGCATTTGCCAGATGCATATTAAGGGGTTTGCAATGAATGGCTACCAAATAAATAGCCACAGGGCACTGAGCTTTTCTTCTTGTCTCAGCTTCGCATACACCTGCCAGAACAGCTTCCCACAGAAGGCAATAATTTAAACTCACCTCTAATTTAATCTGGCCCTCCAGGGACAGGAGATGACTAGTTCTAATCAAGTAATACTAATATATTTGAATTTAGTAACATCAATCAACATTATAAACATATGGCACATACAAATTGAAACCCTGTTTACCCTCAGTTCTCCCAACCACTTCAGAACCACATCATGAATGAAGTCGAAAAGGATTTGTCTCATGTTCTTGACTTTAGGATCTTGTCTTTTTAGCTATCATGTACCACAGTATTTCCACATACAAAATAAAATGGAGGAAAAATAGGGTGATTGATTTTAGGCCAAATGATGCTCAATTTCTCCATTAGTATTGGGGAAAGGAAAGAACAGGACCCACTCAGTAATCATGGAGCTCATTTCTCCCCAGCTATGCCCCAAACTTTACGTCTTTACAAAACGCACCAGGATCCTGAATTCAAGTCGTAAGTAGAACATAAGTACAGAACAGCAGAACAGCTTTTGTCAGCTCCAACTACTGACCTAACCTGGCAATGACTATTATCTGTAGCTATTGCTGCCTCAGTGACCACATTCAGTTCTCCATAAAACTGGGAAAGATCCATCTTTCAAATACTCATAAAGTCAAATTCCACTAAGGCTGATATCTCTTCCACAGGATGTCTCTTCCCAAATATTTATGCTTCCTCAAAAGTAATGACAGATAGGAAGATTTGTGCTTTTCCATTCCTACATAATATGTCTGTTGTCACCCTCTTACACAGAACAATGTATTCTCTTTTAAAACAGGTAAAGCAAAGTACCCAGAAGAAAGATGGTTCATATTTGGATATACAAATTAGAAGCTAAATCCAAAATAAAACCCTGGCTGTCTCATTTCCAATTAAATATTACCATTTAGAGAAGGGATTTGGATGACTTTTTGTGGTGTTTTGTAATATGTGTGTTCAATTGAATCTTGGATACTTTCAAAATTTGTATAAAGAGGGAATGCATGGACCTACAAATGGCTCCCCTCTTACACATCTGTCCAAGACTGGAGAGTTATGATGAGTGGGAGCAGCAGCAGAATGGATTGAAGTCCTGTGGGACACAATGGGGGTGTTAGCAGGGTGGCTTTTTGGGGCAGAGAAGCAGAGTCTGGCCTGTCCTAGTCTCTGTTCCAACTTTGACAAAAACATGTTTCTCATCACAGGAAGCCAGTGAAGAATTTGCCCCTGGGAATGGCAGAAGCTCCAGCTGGAAAAGGGCTCAGACAGGATTAGAGGCAGAACAAAAAGGTCAGGCTTTCATCTGTGTGCAGTGGCACTTTCTGGTCTGAAGTATAAAAAGCAATTTTGCTATGGAAGGTTTCTGGAATGTCCATGACAAAAATTGACTGAAGCCTATGGTCTGCTATGGAGGTACCCTCCGTGCTTTAAACAAATTGTACTTGCATATCTCTGGCAATATCTCAGCTCACCAATCCCACACAGTGGCCTCGCCAGCTGACACAACAGACGCAGTGGTTTTCTCTTGAGCACAGCACACAGGCAGTCAGTCACCCCAAGACAACTGCTTGTTTGAAGAGCTCTAATTCTGACCTCCTCCTAAAGATTCCCTCTTCCTTCTCTATGAAAATTCAGGTTTATGAGACATCTGTACTCATATTCCACTCCTGCAGTGCTTTGATGACTTCATCTCCCAAAATCTTCATACTCTCATGGGTCTATTTTGAAGGAAAACTAATAGCCATCAGAGGCAATAACAAAGCATCAAGCAACAAGTGTATCAGAGCTGAGATGGGAGAGAAACTGCATCAACAAGAAATTGTGCTTTCTATTTCTTTAAAAGCAAATGTCAGGCCAGCAAGGCTTTTCTAATGGTTCCTAATCAAGCAGAAATCCTGCAGCCACTTTGGATCAGCAAAAGAAGCCAAGATGGGATACTGTGTGTCAGTTGGGCTTGTCCTAATGTCCTTTATAAGAGATGCAAGATTAGCTTTTGTTTCCTTAGACATCAAGAAGCTCTCACAGCCTTTATGCAAGGAGCAGATACATGAGGCATTTAATCCTTTATTTCATCTTATTTCTGCCCATTATCATAATCAGAAATTTTGCAGGAAGATGCAAGAACCCCCATGTTAGGCAATTAGAGAGCAGCTTGCCAGAGGAGAAACAACTTATCCTGAAGGATCTAAAAGTAAGCCTGCAGACCTTTTGCAAAAGGCTGCACCTTTGCTGAAACGGTTTTATTTGGAGATCAAACTGCTATAATAAAATTCTGAAATAAAAAGATATAAAAGAGGAGAATTAGTTGCCATCTCAGCAAGCTGAGACTGGACTAACACTCTGAATGTCTAAAAATTTAGGATTTACTCTAAAATCTACTCTTTATGTAACTATGGATGTTTTAATTAACCACAGATTGATTTTCCTCTCAAAATCCTATTAATAAATTGGCCTCCCTAACACTGGAGTTAGATCACATTGCCTATAAAAACAACCACTGGTGTCAATTTTACATAGACTCTCACCATTACCTAATGTCCTTTCACTTGCTCACTATGAATAAACAGAGGAGTAAGTTTTTACTTACACAGTCTGCAGATTTTATTTCATCCCACCCTCAGATATCCCATTTCTAAAAGAACAGCAGTGGATTTTACAACATTAATGGTGCAGAGACCCCAGTGTCCAGAGAGAAGAAGATTAGATGCTTAACTAATTAATTTGCTAAAATACTGTCTAAATTAAGAAATAATGCAATCATAGAGTTACCCCCTACAAATTCTGGGGTTGTAGTAGGACTTGCAGCAGCCAGGGTAATTTCCAGGGAGTTACCTTCCTTGAACTTCTATAAACTCACCCATTTTGAAATGCCTTTTCACATTCTGGATCTCTTATGCTCTCATGTTATTTAAGTGCCAGAACTAGCCACCAAGAGGGCTCCAATCCAATAGGCAATAATTGCTGGAAATTCTCCTCATTTCCTAGCCCTCTCCTACACCCCTTCAAGACAGAACTGAGGGAATTCTCTCCTGCTCTCCCCAACCTTTCCTGGTTGAAACCTGTTCCAATTTCACCCTGTAAACATCTGATATGAACAGATGAACTGGGAGGGGCCAGCAAGCTCTTCATGGTTTCAGGGGGGTGGAGGTAAACAGAAAAATAGTATATAAGATGCTTTGAGACAGACTCCCAAAGTGCATAGACTCCAACAGGAGGGGTCTGAAAAAAACTTCTTCAGGCTCCACCTTCAGAGACTCACTTCACTGGAAGCAAGGAAGGTACCAGGCTGCTGCAGGGAATTTTATACCTATCCCAGCTGCATTCAGACTACTGCAGTCAGCTGGAAGGTTTCTGTTGCTGTAAGCGAAAATGCCAGCAAGACCCACAGTTCAGCTGGCATGGCTCTGTATTGTCACTGTGTCTGTGGTGATCTACCCAGCACTGCTGCAGAAACCTCCCAAGAGGAGAATGATCAATGGGAATGCACAGTCGAAGATGCCAGGCTGCTGCGAGGAGATCAAGGAGCTCAAGCTGCAGGTGGCCAACCTGAGCAGAATGCTGCAGGAGCTGAGCAAGAAGCAGGAAGGGGACTGGGTGAATGTGGTGATGCAGGTGATGGAGCTGGAAGGGAGCACCAAGCAGATGGAGTCCCGCCTCATTGACGCTGAGAGCAAATACTCCGAAATGAACAACCAGATAGACATCATGCAACTCCAGGCAGCTCAGACGGTCACACAGACATCAGCTGGTAAGGAGGGAGTCACCAAGCTCCCACATACACCTCTCAATGTACAGCTAATGACTAGTTCCTAGTGCTAGCATGTCCCACTAACGTGGTTAGCAAGCGTGCTGAATACTGCTGCTTAGGCAGCGACCCTGAGAAAACTAGTTTGGATTTCTTCATCTGTAATTTTATAGCTATGTCTGTTTTTAAGGAGTGCAGAAACTGAACAGGTACTGCATTTCTACAGGGAGGAATTCAGTCTAATATTTCATTTTCTGAGCACTACAGTACCAATCCTAAAAGAATGGGAGCTAGCTTGTTAAGAGAATGGCTCTGGCAGTTATAACCTCTGAGTTCATGGTGTTGACAGGAGACTAGAAATTGTTAAAACAATTAGAAATGCACTCCAGGAATTACTAAAGATTTGTAATTGTATCTGTATGATTATCTCTGAACCAGGATAAAAAAGAGTGATCCATTATTTTTGAATCATAATTCTTAAAAACTCAAGGCTGCATATGATGCAAGATACAAACTGTGATATATACCTAGCCAGACCACAGTTAAATTCTTCAAAATTCTCTTCCCTGAGGGAAAATTTCACTGCACACAGTGATTGCACAGGCCTGTACTAAATGTGGAATGCAGGTGCATTTTTAGGTCAGCTACCTGTAAAGGCACTTCTAGAAGAAAACATCCTCTCTGTTGACTTTTCTCTTCAAATGGAATTCACTGCAAAGAGCTTAAATTGTCTCAGACTCAACTGGATTTGCCAAAAGACTTAATTTGGATTTTTTTTAACATTAAGGAAAAACTTCTAAATCTATTTACTTAATTCTTCCTCTAAAGTAGTTCCAGCTGGTTAGTTTTGACACATCACTACTTACAGTAGGCCTTAAAAAAAGTTACACCATAATAAGTCTCTTTGAAGCTCTAGAAAAAACAGTTACACACAGCAGAAACTGGCTCAGAAGGTATTTAAGACAGATGTGTCTCACCTCACCAGGAAAGAGACATTTTTGAAAACTGTCAAGACATTATAAAGCCTCACTTCAGCTCATTTATTTTCCTCAGAATAGCTGTGCCTTTTACCATCTTCAAGTCAGTTCCTGCACCAGAAGGAAAAGAGGCTTTCACAGACTGACTGACTGCAGCTAAAAGGCACCTTCCCTGTCACAGATGCCAGTGCAGAAAGGGCTGAACAAATATCCCTCATCCACCACAAACTTGGCCAACCTGTTCACACACTCAAAACAGACACCTGGCAGCAGGCCTGGCCATTCCACTGGATGAGTCTTGATTACTTAGGAGTGTCAGCAAATATACTTTCCAGCACAAACACACAGTGGCAATGTGACAAGAAAGCAGAGATGTCTTTCTGTGTGGCAGAGGTTAAAAAAAAAAATTAAAATAAATTAATAAAAACCACAAAGTCCCACTGTTACAACGCCTTTTGCCAATGCATACACTACTCAAAACTAATCCATTTCAGGAAAACATTAGACTTGTAGAAAGGCTTCTTCATTACTCCTTGCATTACAGACTAAACTTTGCAGAAAGCACCTTCACAGAAGAGGAGTTCTCGCTGCTCGGATTCTCACTTTCTGGTTCTGATTCAAGTAGATGCTGTTTATGACTGCTCATCGCTTTACCAGAGGAACTACCGAATTTCTGGTGTTTACAAGCTACCTCCTGATGAATTTTTGGGAATTCCAGATCTGGAGGTAAGGATATTCAGTACACAATGTATATTACATACCTTTTAAAACACAATCAAGACATACGAGTTCTCTGCAGAGAGGAAAAGAGCACACACTAAGTTTTGGTACCCTGCACTGGCCATCAGCATCTTTACGTAAGCAAACTTCAAGGACAGAAAGAGTGTACATTTAAGAGAAAAGAGAAAAAGGGTTTATCTAATAATTTTTTGCCATAGAAATTTCTTCATATTGTGAAATCTGGAACAATGTCTTGTGTCAAGAGAACTGAGCCTTCCTAAGTCTACTGACAAGTAACCACTGCCTTTTTTTTCCTATTTCAGGTGTTCTGTGACATGGAGACAGACGGAGGTGGCTGGACTGTCATCCAAAGACGTAAAGTTGGTTTGACATCGTTCAATAGGGACTGGAAACAATACAGGGAAGGATTTGGCAATATTAGGGGAGATTTTTGGCTGGGAAATGAAAATATCTACCGACTTTCAAGACGCCCCACTGTTCTGCGAGTAGAGTTGGAGGTAATTAATAAGCTCTTAATGTCAGCAGCAAAAGGCTTTTTGATTCCCCAGTACCAGATACCATCTCCTGTCTCTGTAGGAGGCTCAAAGAATTTGCATGCTTTAATTACAGGAGAAGGAAGTAGGATCAACCTAGGAATACATTCAAACACAAGACAGATATGTTCTCCCCTGTGCAAAGTCAGCAGCACAATCTTCTGTCTGCACACATTGTGTTTTCAGAATGCATGGGGTTCCTGGAAATCCTGCAGAAGCCACTGCAGACAGAGATCAAATTGCTGATCATCTCAGATTTAAAAATTCAAAAAGAGATGTCCCGTAAAGATTACAAGCCTCTGAGTCTTTTCATTTTGCAGCACTTCCTCCCAGCCTGGGTACAAGAGTTTGCATGGTATTACCCTCAATTTCTCCAGTCTGTTAAAGGCTTGGGTTTGACTTAGACTGGTTTATAGTTGGTACAATAGCTTTGAGAGATGGGATATGTATAAAGTGAAAAGCTTAATATCTAAAAGTCACTGTTTCAGAGAGGAAAAAAATTACATGAGGCAGCACACTGACACAAGGATATTGAATTGAGGATATTGAGCACATCAATATTCAAGGATATTGAATCAAGGATAATGAGCACATCAGGTTTCCTACATATTGTACAACACCAGTGCAGAAAAGACTTGGAAGTTTCACGCTTTGCTCTGGAAAGTTCCTTTGCCTTAACAAAGCAGTTTCTGCAGTCTGAGACAATAAAAATGTACGTATGTGATCAAGGATGTTGGAGTCGTTTTCATGACCGTTCTAACAGGACTGATTTCTTCTGCCCCGTTCTGCAGGACTGGGAGGGTAACACACGCTATGCCCAATACCAGCAATTCACCCTGAGCAATGAAGTGAACAGCTACCGGCTGTTTGTGGGGAACTACACCGGGAACACGGCGCGGGATTCCCTGCGGTACCACAACAACACGGCCTTCAGCACAAAGGACAAGGACAACGACAAGTGCGTGGATGACTGCGCCCAGTTCCGTAAAGGTAAAACATACAAACCCCTTCCTGTCCCGAGAGAGCTGCTTGGGTCAGTTGTAGAGATCCCAACACTCCCTCTTTCCATGCAACTAGGAACGTCTGAATGGCAAATCAAGAGAGAGGTGGCCAGTTCTATGTGGGAAACACATTATATTATAATATGTGGGAATAACATATTATGTGGGAAATCTGGCAGTTAAAGCTGATTTACAAAGAGCCAGACTGTGTATTACAGACATTAGCACTCTTAAGTAACTGTGTGCTCTCACCTGCACAGTTACCCAGCCCATTGTAGTATCTGCCAGACTATCACACATGCGGATTCAATACAGCAATACAGGAAGTTATTCCTTAATATCTATCAGGTTATTATTCTTTCTTGTATTTTTTGTAAGTTTTCAAGTCCTAATACTAGGCACCTGTAATTCCTCCCCTGTATTCACTTCCACATTCAGCTTGACTTGTGATCTTTATTCCTACCCTATATTACAAGCCTCTAATAACGTTACTCTCTTCATTTAATTTAGCATCTTTATTTGAGTTCTGTCAAAGATAATTATCTTCATTACATCTTGCTCTTTAATTTCCCCATTGTGTCCCACACAACATGCAAATAAAACTGTTGATCTCAGTCTCAATAAATACTCAGAGTTCAGGAACCTTTTAAACAGCTTAAGATGCTCTAGCAAATTACCCAGATTCATTTCCTATGCTAATTCACTGAGTCAGAGTCAGAAACATGTCAAGGAAATATTCTAAGAGGAATGAGCAACTAAATGAAAAGCTACTGGACTAGTTTGACTATAGAGCTGTAATGCCTTTAAGTTCCTAAATATCTACGTTAAGTTTTAAATTTACCTGCAACCTCAACAACCAGAGCCATAGGCTCCAGGGATTAAATGCTGCATTCTGCTCACCGTCCTCCAGAAAAAGTAGTAATCATTAATACAAACGACTCACCAGGAATCTATTCATTTGTTTCCTGACAAGGTGGATATTGGTACAACTGCTGCACAGATTCCAATCTGAACGGGGTTTACTACCGCAAAGGAGAACACACCAAGAACATGGATGGCATCACCTGGTACGGATGGCACGGATCAACCTATTCACTCAAGAGAGTAGAGATGAAGATCCGGCCAGAGGATTTCAAACCATAGAAGGAATCAACGTTTGATTGTACAGCTGCGTGATATCACAAAGCAAAAGGTGGGCAATGAACAGCCAAATGATTTTTCATTTCATCCAATACATGCAACAGCTATGCACTGGTGATGTGCACAAACACTGTGACACCAGTCACAGCCACCAGCATCAGCAGGGCTCAGGCTTGTTTCCTCCTCTTCAGGCTCTTTCCAAAGGGAAAAATATTGTGTTAGAGTAGGTTAGAACTGAATGCACTCACAGCACCTTCAGAAAACCTAAGGGTGTGTTTTCACTAGCAGTGTGATTACTGGGTTACCTTAGTATTATTAACCAGATAGGCAGGGACTGAAAAGCAAAAGCCTCTTGGCTTCCTTTCCTTCAGTGTCTGTAGCAAGCACTGCTAAGCAACTCCTTTCAAGAAGTACTCAAACCACAAAGTTATAGACTCATTTCAAGCCAGAGAAATCAATCAGAAGTGTCCCTGATGCACCTTTCTTTACTGTATTGTAAGTGGCTTACTTTCCCACAGAATAAAACAACAAAGCTCAAAGTGTTGTGTTAATTAGCATTGTCCACATTCTCCCCTGAAGTTTTACTGCCACCTCCTGCTGCCTCAAATAATCCCCACTGAAGGCTGCCCTAACAGATAGTAATGCTGGAGGAGGATTTGTCCCATGGGCCCTCTGATGTTTACTCTGATCCACACAGATCACCTAAATGCTGATAAACTACAAAAGCAACTTTCTGGGCTGTCCCCAAATTATGTTCAGGTTAGAACATAAGTATGCTGTTATGTCAGTAAGGCTGAGAGTGAATAGCAAGTTAGTCAAAAAAGTCCAGACTCAGCCAAAGAACTCAACTCCAACACTTGAGACCACTGTATTCATGAGCAGAACACCAGCACACACCAGAGAAATCCTAAGTGCCAAAAGTTATTTCAACATAAGGGAATGTTTGCTAGCACAGCAGACTGAGGAATATCAAAACCTATTTTGAAAACTACCCCAGCTGGAAATTACCTAGAGATAGTCTGTCAAAAACAGTACACTTCTCCCTCACATAACACAGTGTTAAAGATAACACTTTTTCATAAAAGAATGAGACTCCTCCTATAGCCCTACCATTGTTTGAATATGTTGGAAAAGATTGTTATCATTAATGTATCTATTTTTATTCACCTTGACGAGAGTTTGAATCTAGATTAGGTTGTTCAGTCCTGTGTGAAATGGAAGATAAAGGTGTCTTGGCAATTTACATATGTTCAAATATTCATACTGCAAATTTCAACTGTGTGGAACTATAGTTGGAACTATTTTAACTGTGGTCTATAATGGATTTTTAAAGGTTTCTAAAAATTTTTCATTTCTAATAAATTGTTTCCTTTTTAAATGTGCTTTATGTCAATTCTTTTCTCCTTAACTTGCTTTTTGATACACAAAAAAACATCTGTGTGAGATCAAGAAAAAAATACTGTATTATTAATATGAATTCTGTATTTTCCCTCAATAACATGAGGCAGAACAAAGGTTGAAAAAATAAAATAGGAGGAAAAAAGTCAGAAAACACAATTCCAAGGAAGTAGGACGGTTGAAGAATTCAGCGCATAAAGACAAAGTTAAGTTTTTGCTCAACCAAAATCAATTTGTTCATCTCAAATAGCTCAGCTAACATTTCTGTGATATGAAACAGAGATCACATTTTTAGAAATGTAATTTAGCACCAAATCCTGTGCAGATATTTCAGGCTAACATCTGTGTTACTGACAGAGCTCAGAAACAACACAATACTTTATAACATCTTCTATTTGACATATGAGCAATGAGACCTATCTAAGCTAAATCAGCAGAATGGGATGAGAAATTTTAATTAAGAACTTCAATTTTTCTGAATTATTTATATGCAGGTGCAGAAATCTGTCTCATTTAACCTGCAGAAATTTCATGGCATTCCATAGTGAACTTGAAGGGTGAGAGGGGGAAATTAGAACTTTTTCCTGCACTTCTTCCCGCAAAACTTCCCTGGGCTTCTATCATAGTTTTAACCACACAGTAGAAGGACAGAACTCGGCAATTAAAATTGCACATTTGCAAGTAGTTTAACAACATCTTGTGACAGAGCGAAGCCCTAAGAACTGCCTAGATTAATCCTAGTGGTATCTTAAATTGTAGCTACTGCAAGAACAGAAATCTCACCAGCTGTGATCCTACCTGATGAGAGACTCTAGAATAGCTGGAGTGGGACCCTTTTGGAATTCCAGCTCTTTGTAGTGAAGGGCCTTAGCATATGCTCGACATTTGGCAGCTCTTTCCCCCAGAAGGACAATGCCATTGTCATCTCTCAGAGGCAGTGGGCCCTGGGAAGGAGCACACACATAAAAGCAGGATGAGTATTACAAAGCAGTCATGAACTCCATACAGAGTAGACACCACGCTAGCACTAGAAGGAGCTGCCCAACAGCATCTCTACCTTGTCACTGTGCTCCATGAATTCTGCCAAGTTCAGTAGAGTCTGAGTGACTTCTGCAATATC
>WAAG01068019.1:11885-38537 GCA_013390105.1 Tichodroma muraria
GAGCCATGGGATTATAGGCCTGAGCCAGGGCCCAACAGGAGCGTAAGGATGGTGAGGAAGAATCTTTCAGCAGCTCTAAACTCAGTCTCCTTAACCATTCCAACCAGTCATCTTTGGAAACTCTTCTTGCTGCTCCCCAGGCCTGCAGTACAAAGGAAGACAATTTACCTACCAAACAAAGCATTATCCAAGAGCAGAAGAAATCTACCAGCAGGCAGCATTACTTCTTTACAGCTCCAAACCACATGCTGAGAATTCCTTTTCAATTTCCTGAAATCCATTACCTTTACCAGATAATCTGCAGTACTTAAGTCTCATGTCTAAGAAATGTTCCCTAAATGTATTCCTGTCATGACATGTCAGGCATTTAATGTGAACAATCCAACAATCCTTTCTCTACAAAAATACATGTAGAGCTGAAGCCACTGTTGAAACATTAGCTTAAAAATACTTAATGCATTTAGAATTACATTTTTAAGTCCAGCATTTTCAAACCAATCCATCCCATTACTGAAGTGTGTACTGCATGCATGTACTGTTCAGACTAGCCAGTGCTTGGCTATTAATTTCTGCCTTCAAGAAAATATAAAACTAAGATACAAGAGGAGCAAAACCAAAAAATACCAAAAAAGGCAGAGGCTCTGAAATAGATGTATCTAATAGTGAGAGATTATTCATTATGATCCTGCTCCTACTTAACACAACAAGCAAGTGTAAAGATTACTTCACAGCCATTAACACTCTAATAGTTCAAGGTCTCCTATCTTTAAAGTTGCTCAGCACCTCCTAATTTCAAAGAGCCTCAGACACTGCTTTGACCTCAGTTTTGTACAGAATAGAAAAGCAACATAAAAGCAATATAAATACATGTAGTTCAGAGGCACCAGACAAAACTTCTTCAGTGTGACACATTAGCTCCCTTCAGCAGCAAATTCACACTGTGAAGGCTCTAGTCCTACCTTCTGCAGGTTGATGGTGCTCACATGTAATTTCTTCATGGGGCCTGTTTCCACAGGACCACTGGCCAAAGTTTCTCCCTGGTTGCTTCTCAACATTCGATGCTGATAAATCAGGGGATCCTCCTCTTCATCAGCAAGAGTGTAACCCTACAATAATTGGTTTACAGGGAAGACCACACCCACACATACAGAAGCAATTCTTGACAAGCCAAAAAAGTCAGAGCACTTGCAGCAAAATCTTACAGCAAAATCAGTGAAGCAAATAACCACGTTTCATTATAATGATTACACTTCATAAGCCACAGAACTCTAAACTATATCCCTTTGCTGCTTAAGGTAACTGGTAAGAACTCTTAGCTCCTAGTATAAAAAGCCAAAATACTGTACATTGAAACAAGCACTCTTGCCTATTTGACTTGCTAGTTGCTTGTTCCATACAAACTGTAAACCAGTTACTAAATTTAAATTTTAAAATGTAAGACATTCCACAGAAAATACTGAGATAACAAGGTCTCCGAGTCCTGAAACCATGAAAAAAATAGGATAAAACCACATTTAAGAACCAGCTAGAAAAAGAACAGTAATGACACTGGCTACAAGTCTAAGTTCTTCCCTAGAACTTGCCATGATTCTTCTATAGGAAATATTTAATACCAAAAGACAAAAAAAATTCCCATTTTAACCTCAAAGTTGCCTTAAAAAGTTGCACTTAACACAGAAACAAAACAACAACCACTCTTTATTTTATGAGAAAATCCAAGTGAAGGTTCCAGCTACATCTGTTTCAACATGACAACATCCCAAAAGTGCAAACAACTGTACACTCATCAGCTTACCTTTACAATTCTGCAGATGAGAACATCATAGCGTTGATGGTTAATTCTGTGTCGCACCAGGACTTTGTTCACCATCGGGATAAAAATTTGGTACTGTAGAAGGGAATGCATCATAAACTTGTTACTCAGTGGCACCAAGAGCAGTAAAATCCCATTACATTGTTTCATTGATGAGAAACCAATTCTCATAGTTTGTTTTCAGTAATTCCCAATTCCAGAAACAACTAAGAGAAGAAAAATCAATTCTCTTGGAAAGCCACGAGTACATTACAAAACTTCAACTTCAAAGCCTTGATCTTTGGGACAGTCACACCTTCCGTGAACTTTCAAGCCAAAGAACACCACTACCTTCTTTCCCAGCTGGAACACCAGAGAGGAGAGGGTGTCCATTGCAGTTGTTCGTAGCTCAGGGCTCTGATCTAGTGTTCGTACGATGGGATGAATAATCCGTGATGCATAATCCGTGAAATCCAGGGACTCTGTCAAGCGGTCCACTGTTTCCAGAGCAGCTCTTAAATCAGAGCAAAAAGAGGGAAGGACTTATCTCTCAGAGTGTTAAGAAAGAAGAAATAAGACATAAAAATACTTAAGTACTCAGTCTTCCTAGGATTAATAATAATAGTAATAGGAAAAACAGGCCACCAGAACTCTGTTAATGCAGCTAGTACTTGTAGGACAGTTCACAAGTGACTAAAATACTGGCAGGTGAGAATCAGAAAATTTTAAAGACCCCAGAGAAACAACAACAACAAAAACAAACANCTGAGTGACTTCTGCAATATCCTGAGAAGTCAAGGCCAACTCAATGCTTCGGATCAGCTCATCCTGCTGGTCTTCGTTCAGCTCAGACCAGCATGAAACAAAAGCAGCATTGAAGAGGTCTCTGGGGAGGAACACATAAAACAATGTGAGGTGGGGATTCATGAGAAAAAGTCTGTTTGACAGTGGGCTCACCTTCTTATTCAGAGAAAGAGAGCCAAAATACACACTTCCATGACTACCTGCAATAAATAGCGATTAGTTTTTATAAAGCTAACTTCTGTGAAACCTTCGTTTTAAAAATATAGAATAGGCTGGTATACTACAATAATAGAAATATTGTACTATCATATGCTATCAAAGTTTCTCCNAACCCCAACCAAAACCCACCAACAAACTCAAAAAGGTAGTAACACTACTGTGATGTCCAAACAAAAACAATCTTCCACGATGATTTAACACAGAAAAGCTGAGGAAGGGAATAAGTGGTATTTCATTGTAAACATTCAGCCGCTGCAGAACTCGGATGTCGGGTAAAACTGCAAAGCCACCAGCACTTACTTGCGAGCCACCACAGGTACATCTGGGGCATCAAACAGCTTTACAATGGGAGGTAGTAACAAATGAAGGTAGTCATCCAGGTTAGCTCCAAAGAGCTGGATCGCATTAAGTAGCTGGAGAGAAAAGTCACAGAAGAGTAGAATGTCAAGAGGTTTGAACGGATCTTAAAGATCATCTAGTCACAACTCCCCCCTGCCAAAAGCAGGGACACCTTCCACTAGACCAGGCTGCTCAAGGCCATATCCAACCTGACTCTGAACCCTGCCAAGGCTGAGGCATCACAACTTCCCCACGAAACTTGTTCCAGTGTCTCACCATCCTCGCAGTGAAGAATTTCTTCTTAATATCTAACCTAAATTTCCCCTCTTTCAATTTGTACCTGTTACTCTTTTTCCTGTCACTACAGTTCCTGACAAAGAGTCTCTCTCTGGCTGCCCTGTAGCTCCTTTCATATAGTGGGTCTCCATATAACCTTTTCTTCTCCATGCTGAAGAACCCCAACTTTCTCATCCTGGCTTCATAGGGGAGGTGCTCCAGTCCTCTTGCAACTTCGTGGTCTCCTCTGGACCTGCTCCTACAGTTTCATGTCCTTCTTACTTTGAGGACACCAGAACTGCACATAATACTCCAAGTGGGGTCTCACAAGAGTAGAATAGAGGGGAAGAATCAAATCCTTCAATCAAAAGAACCAAGTGTGACTCAAAGTCATGGATGAGATCCATTTTAAACATGTCAGTATCCAGTGAAAAGTTTCTTCAACCCTCCACTTTAAACAGCTGTCTTCATCATGTCACACTAAGCCACTGCCAAACTGCACCTGTCCCATTTGACTGTGCAACACACAAACAAGGAGCCCTGCTGAGCATGGCACGCTGGGAACACACCTGCCTGGGCAGTGCCCAAAGCACAGCAGTTCTGCAGCCCCACTCACCTTCACAGAAACAATGCGACCCTGACTGTTGTCATGCATGAAGACCCGTAACATGTGAGGAATGAGCTGAGGCAGGTAAAGCTTGAATTCACCTCCTAGAGCTACCACAATCTGCTCGATAAGTAGGATAATTGTGCTCTGTATGGAGTTGTTCATAACCCAGAAGTCCTACAGAAGAAAGAAAAAGGGGGGAAAAAAAAAATCCTGCAGTTCTTCAGCTGAGCTGTACCAATTACAAGAAAAGCAAACTGTAGGAGACAGTCTGTAGATAAATTCAAGATTGCAGGGAAGGACTATACTTTCTGTTTTTAAAATACTCTGCACTTCTAGTACATTTATAGTTGCTGAAAACAACCTCTGGAAGACTGATTATTTCCTAATTCTTCTACAAGTTTCCAAACATTTAGTGAAAATTATGTGAAATGACACCTATTTATGAATTCCAGATATCTCTTGCTAAAACTGTGCTTCTGAAAGCAGTAAATGCACAAAATCCAAGTGCTGAAAAGAACTCAGAGTTCTATCAGGACCTGAAGCTACACTTACTTCAGTTACTACCAATAATGTATATTGTAATTTCAAGTAAATTATATTTCAAAATACAATTATTACTTCAAATACATGCAACTCTGCACTTCATATGAACTTATGAAGTAATTGATACTTTTGATAATGTATTTGATAAACACTGTCCTCCTTTCTGTGATAGTAAAGTACTGGCTTAAAGATTGCACTCACTCTCATCAGGGTGACAATTTCATCCATATAGGGCCGAATATGACTTCTCACAAAGGACACCAACATTCCTAGCTGCTGGAACAGGAACTGTAAGGAAGAAATGTGTAATAATCAGTGTAGCTTACCCAAATATCAAAGCCTTTGAGTAAAGAGTTTCACAGGCAATTGCAAGCTCATTTACCAAACAAACAGCATGCACAGCTCCTATGTGCTCAAAATCTGGGAATAAATTCTTGGCAGCTTCAGCTCAGCAGTTTGGGTTTTGTGGGTTTTTACGGGTTTTGGGTTAAATTTTTATTGTTGTTGTTTTTTGAGAGGGGAGTGGGGATGAAAAATGATTTTGTGTTTATTGGTTGGATTTTCCCCCAGCTTGCATAAAAAAAAAATTGTGAGTTCAAAGCCTCAGACACTCAAGCACACAAACAGAGGTTTATAAAGTGCCAGCAAATCTACAGTGTCAGAACAAACTTGCAAGCATAGACACCTCAATTACAGAGCAGTGTAATTTAGATTTGAAAGATGCTTCCAAAAAATTAGCCCCTAGTCTATTACCCCTGCCTGAAAACCAAACTGACACACATTTTAAGATACTCCTTCTCTACTCCTCTTTCCCATCCCCACCAAGATATATTGGTGAAAAGTTACTGGGGAACTCAGTTAAGTCCTTGCCAGAAACACCACATTTTTAAAAAGATGGTTGATTGCAACATCCATTCTTCACCACCAAGAATTTTGACTTAGACAATTTTATTTGGATACAATATGATGGTTCTGCAATTCCTTTCACCACAATACAATCTTAAATGTCCAATTGTGACAATGAATTTACTCTTTAAATTGACAAAAAATCACGTGAGCTAAATTGCTTTGATGTAGATAGTCTATTTTCTCTACAAAAATAGGAAAATGTAAGTAATTATTAAGTTTCATTTCTTCATGCAGTTTTTGAAGACTACGGTGACAAAATACAACATGGAGCTCATAAAAAGAGATAACACTTTCATGAGAACTAAATAAGAAATAATCTCAGCTTCTTTAGTGAGAATAGTACATATACATTTACCAAAAATGAACTCTGAGCTCCTGTACTGTGCCTTTGTTTTTGTGTAGTGAGAGGATGCTTACATACAGGACAAGGACCTTCCTCTTTTAGGCTTTATGTCACGCATACCCACCTCAGCTCTTCTCCCCAGTACACTTTCACCATCTTCTTTTACCTGAAAATTTTTAAACAGAGTGTGCACAACTGCATAGCTTTCAAGCAAATTAGATCAGTCAGGTCTAGAACGTCAGCCAACCCAGACGTGAGATGTTTTCCCTACAATCTGAGTAGTAGTTCAGGCTGGGAGAAAACAGCAGTTCTATAGCAGAGTTGGGATTCTGCTAAGGGAGCACCCGTCCCACCTATAAATCACAGCAGCAGTAACAAATACAAACTGCCCTTCACACCCCAGAGTTTTTGGCTCCCTGAAGAAAAGCCTTGGCAAACAGCAGCCATCTCTGGTTAGCTGAACCTTAAGCCCGTCATCATCTTCACACAATTCTCATTTCCTTCTATAACCATAACTTAAGTGGGAAGGAAGAGAAAGCACTGCTGTGGAATCACCACCCATGCTGCTCTAAATCTTAGCAGACTGTATCAAATTGAGTTTTCCTTCTCAGAGATGAGCCAAAGTACATGACTGCACCAGAAATTTGAAGAATCTACTCCTATTATTTAATAATATTGTTTGCCACAGAGTATTGACACAGAGATCACTGAAAGATCTGGAAGCCGCAGAGGTGTTTTCCTGACAAAAAACAGCTTGATGAAAACAGAATCAAATACTGGCCTTCCAAGGATTATACTCGGAAGCAGCTGTTTCAATAAAAAGCAGAAAAATTGTTTGCCCTGGACATTCCAGTAAATGCTCACAGAAGGGAAAAAGCAAAGCTGAACCTCACTTCTGCAGCATGCTTGGCATCAACACATAGCATAGCAATGCCCAAAGCCAGTCACAGTCTCTTCAAGGAAATGGATTCTTAACTCCATACAGAGGAACAGGAAGAAGGAATGGTCCCTAGCACACTCACCTCTCGGATGGCACCATCACACACCCGTATTACATTAAGGAACGTTGGCATGACCTGGGGCAGGAACTGCACACACTTCAGTCCAAGGGATTTGAAAATAAAGGTGATGGCCTGAACTACCATAGTGTGGTGCTGGGACAAGGATTGGTCTCGGAAAATTCTCATCAGTGCCACCATAGAGACAGCTGGGTAGAACTCATCCAGAGGGAGGTTGCCCATGTTCACCAACATCTCACTGGTGCTGTAGTCCGCTAAGAGAAAGAAAGCAGTGTCATGAGCTAGGTATTAAATCATCTTGAATATGGGCTCAGGAACATCTATGTGTAAGTTGAAAACATGTACACTAACAATTCTTTAAGAAGAGGAAACAAACAGGTAACAAAACAGTCAAGTTCTGTTTGCAGCTCATAAAGCTATATATCTGAAAGAATTAGAGATGCTTACAAGAATCCTGGCTGGATTTGGACTCCGAGAGACTAACAGCTGAAGCATCTCGTGATTGATCAATCATGCCAATGTTCACTTTGTGTTTGTAAGGGTCCAAAGCACCCAGCAGCCCTAACACACGAATAGCCTGAAAAAAGACACAAAGAAAATTCACCAGAACTTCATCACTGAGGCCAAAGACAACACTCCAACCACCGTATTTGAAAAGATCCTGATGATTGAAGAGGGAAGATCCAGAACTGAAGTGACTGCCTGGAAAAAACAGTGCTTACCATCCAGCTTCTGGAAGCCATTTCACTGACTTAACACATTCACTCTCTTAATTCTGCTTATTATATTTTGCTCAGCCACAACAACAATCTCTCCCTCCCTGTCTCAAATCTGTGCAGGCGCATTTACTTCTTTCTCAAAAAGCTTTTCTAAGTGGTTATGTGATAGTTTCATGTTCATACCTCTCTGCGGGTGCCCTGGTTTTGCTCAGTCTTCAGGAAGTTCAGAAGCACCTCCAGCAAAGTTGGGTACTTCCTGTATGGTTCTACCACATAACCAGTGCTAGCCACAAGCTGCCCCAGTGTCCAAAGAGCCACCTACAAAGATAAAGCCCAGAGAAGATTAGTTTTGACCAGGGAATTTATTATGCCTTCTGATAGATCAGTCATTTAACTTCTGTAAAGTTTCTTTGAGCATTTTAGGATCACACGGTCCACAGTCCATGGTTGGGAAGACTCTATAAAGAACATAAGCAATAGTAAAGAAAGTAATAATCAACAATACCTTAGGCTGTCACAATTGCCCTCACTCGGAGGTACAAGTCAAATAAACATTCAATTCAGCGGGTCCAAGCCTTCCAATAAACCAGCTTTTTTTCCTTCTTGTTTTTCCTCTAACAGCTCTGAACTATGTCATAACAGGCACTGTAATCCCTCACCTGTGTATCGTGAGTGTAACTCCACTAGAGAGACTTGAGTGGTTTAAAGGTTCATTTTAGCAGCTATGATGGGATGTGTGGATATTTTGTTACAGCTCTGGTCACAGCCACTGTCAAGTTTAGTACAGTTGTAAACACCTACTTGTCTTTTAGCCAGCAGGGAGGAGTCCTGTAGCATGTCCATAATTATAATGAAGAGCTCATCCACCCACTTCCTCATCTCCAGCCCACTGACCTATTGAAAGACAAAAACTCATCCTTCATCTAGCATTCCCAAAAGTTTAACAAGCATGGCAAAGAGATATCTGCAGTATATCCCTACCTGTGCAAGCTCCCCTATGGTAGCCAGGACATTGTTAATCACGCCTGGATTGGGATCTGGATCAGGATCTTTCAGTTTCACAATCAGTGCCTGGTGGGTGACAGTGGGACAAATCAGAATGTGTTTAAAGAGTACTCAAAATTGTCTTTCCTTTTGTTTACACCTGAAACTGACCACACAATCATAGTACGAATTTCAACAGTAAAAGAAACTTGGTTGTCACAAACATTATACAAATCTGGAATTAAACTGGGCTAAACTGTCACCCACGTGTGTTCCTGTGGGTAACATCTACACCAATTTGTTTCTGCAAAATAACTGCAGCTCCTGAGGATCATGTAACCACTTGCTGTGTCACATCATTCCAAAGTCACCAGGAAATGCAGAGATTCTACCTTAAGAATAGGCTCCATATACGGACGAATGAGGCGTGGAGCATTAGAAACCAGGTGACCCAACATCCTGGCACTTTGCTCTTTAATTCTGCCAACACCACTGTGTTCCAGCTCTGTTAGAATCTGCACAAGAGACAATGGAAGCAAGCAAACCAGGAAAATAAAGGTAGGTAAAAATTCTTTGCATTTCTTTCTGCAACCACTCAGCAATTGTAAAGGCTGTTCTACATTTCACTCCATTATCACTTATCCTAAATTAAGCTAAAATTAATTAGCATAAAAGGGATGGCTCCAAAACCTGCATTCCCCTAAAAGCACCATAGAACACTTCCTCAAAAGAGATGGAAAGCCCTCTGGCATGATGACTAGGGATCATCATATAACAACTAACTATCAACTAACAACTACTATCCTTCCTTTCCCTTCTGATACATCCATAGAGCTTCAGTCCAAACATCTATCATGAGAAAGATCTGCTGAAACCCACTAAGCTGGGCAATAACTATTTTTCAAAAGAGATTGATTTCCCCACTCTCCATGCATTTACAGCTAGATAGTCCAGTTCTTTAACATCACCTTAGTCTCAACATCAATTACTCTGTTTTCCCTGCAGGCATCCCTCCTCCTTACCTGGATTAACATCTTTCGAAGGAAAGGCATGACAAAGGCAGGGTTCATGCTGCTCAGGCGCCCCACAGTGCAGATGGCCAGTTCTCGGATTTCAAACACTTGATCATTCAGGGCCACAAAAAGAGCTTGCAAGTTTTCAGCCTGGGCAAGGTGAGCATCAAACCGCTCATCCAGAGAAGCCAACACGCAGAAACGTATATCAGGGTCTGCAAGAACACATTTATTTCTCTTTAAATGTACTAAATTCCTGTTCCTTTTTTTGCCTTTGTTTACAGAACAGCCTCAAAAATTCTTCAGAAGAGATTCTCCAGAGCAAGACACTATATCAGTGTTTCACATACAAAATACAGGAGATCAGCCCAGAAATCTCTGTGCCACTCAGCATGCCCCAATAACAAAGTCAGTACAGTGCCAGCCTCTTTCACCTGCAAGCGTTGCTTTTGGATGCTATGTGGCAACCTGAGATGAGTTCAACCAAAAGAATAAAGAAAAATCAAGGACAAAGTTTCAACAATATGGACCAATTCCTTCCCAAACTACAAAATTTAAGGCCGTGACCCAGAACAGCAGCAGAAAGGGTCTCAGTGTTCTACTTAGTTCAAAGGATTACCAAGGGCACAGCTGGAGCATTTTTCACTAGTGTTTTAACAATACCTCAAAAATCAAGATGCGGAAAAAGAAATTGGGAGACTTTTTTTTTTTCTAATTCACCAAGAGTGACAGCTTAAGTTTAGTGGCAAATATGTTCAAATTCTACTACAAATTCTATTTCTATTCTTAATATCATCACCTGCTTACATGATAAAATTAACATGTGGTAGGAGAACCCTTTTCTCTGAATCCCACACTAACCTGGGTCAGTTATTCCAACTACTAGCAGTTTGCTGAGGACATCAGCCACAACCTGCACTGCTGTCTGACTGACCACATGGGCATGGCCACTGATCAAGTGGATGGAGGGTGTGAGCAAGCGAGAGCAAGTGCGGGCTGCTTCCATCCGAATCTCCTTGTGTTCACTGTTCAGGAAGTGATCTGCGCAGTGCCGAACAAACTGAGTCAGGGAGTGGCCTGAAAAGAGAAAGATGGGTGGTTAAAAACAGGTTTACACCTCAATTACCAGTTTCACCAGGAAACAGCAGTTTAAAGAACATTCTCCCAGAATTTTACTGCTACTTGCACTCTACTCCAACGTCCCAGTTGTTTATATCTCATATGCCCCTGCCCCCTGCTTCTTTATTTCATCTTACCTTCAAACTCAAAGCTACCAAGTGTACGAAGGGCAAGGGTGATGCTCCCCACATCACTGGCCTCTGGGATGTTGGTGAGACTGGGGGAGGCCAGCTGGTGGGCGAGGCCCTTTGGCATGCCTGGATGTCGCAGAGGTTTGTGCATCAGAACGAGAGAGAGCATTTTCAGCAGCCCATCCTGGATATCCTTCTTCAGCTGTGGGATCTGACGGCTCAAGTCATACAGCACAGCTGTTAGAGCAGGGCTGAGGGCAAGAAGAAAGCAAAAATCATTAGAAAAGAAACACTGACATGCATATTTCACCTTTTTGTTTATTTATGCCTTTGCCAATCAGAATATAATTGTGGGCATTCGCGCATGAGAGCAACATCTGCAAGCAGAGCACAGGGTCCTTGTGTGAACTGAGATGACCTTCCTGTATAAACTGGATGAGCAAAGTCCCAGGACTGCTGCACACATCACTACATTAGCCAGTGTTGCTATAATACTGTTAGAAATCCAAATTACTTCTTACACTTGTGCTTTTTAAACAAAAAAGCCATTAAACTCACTTCCAGGTAACAACATAATTAAAACAGCCTTGTGCTACCTGAAAATTTTCTCAACACTTTTCCATACTAACAACTTAATTCATTCCTCCAGTAAGAACTGTCAGCTACAAAGGTGAAAGAAGCCAAGAGCAAATATTCAGCACTTCAGCTCTCCTTCTCTGCCAGTTTGATATGGCACAAGTCCGCTGGCTGTCAGATGCTTTCAAAAATTTCGCAGGTTGCTGTCAAATATCTTTGAATAGTGGAAAATAAAGGAGACTGCTTTTGGACTAGTTGTTCTATTACAAGATTTCCTTACTGAGATATGAATGCTCTTAAATAACTCAACAGACACATTAACAGTTAAAACATACCATTCTTCTGAAACACCTATAGTGATCTTCTGAAAGATCACTTATGTCAACTTAAAAGCAATAATCTTCCTTCTCAATCTGAAAACTTTAAAGACCTCACTCTGTAGGGCTGACAATGCCATCCTGCAGCTAACAGCAAAATAGATTTATGCTCACCTCAGGCCCACAGCCAGCATAGGTTCCAAAAGCTCTTTGATGTCCTGCTGGATACTGGGTCCCATGGCTCGTGCCAGCATACTAATGCAGGTGAAGACTGTGGCATCAACCTGCACAGACTTCTGTCTCCTGGAAAGGGACCACATAATTACAAGGAGCTGCTATTTTTCAAATATGTTTCCTCATCCTACTTCCGTGTTATCAGTCTTACAGAAACACTTCTGATTTTAATACAAGAATTTGATCCCACATTACAAAAATGATACAAAGAGCAAGTGCTTCCGTTTCTTCCTCTAACTTTAACATACTTACTTGTGGGCAAAATCCTTTGGGGGAAGAGCTGCTTTTATGATTTCAAGGACTTTTGGTAGGTAAGCTTGAAACTCGGACCTCACAGCCACAGAAAGCAAACCCAAGGCCTGGAAGGCTGCTGTTCGCTCCTTCTCCTTCTTCACACAACTGAGAACATGATTCATGGTGTCTGGAAGATACTGATCAGCTGCCCATAAGAGAAAACAATACAGACATTAGAATTCATTTACACAGCTGCATAACATCTCCAACTAAACCTTCACAAGTGTAAAACTAGAACACAGACATAGTTGTATTAAATTTGTTGACATGATCAGTGGCAAACATATCACCATAAAAAAAAAATCTCAAACTACAGAAGGCTTGATTTTTAAAAAGAGAAATCACCAGAATAAAAGAGCTATAAAACACCCCCACTGCAACAGGTTTTATAAACATATAAGATCCAACCATCTTGGTTTCATAGTGATTGACTGGAAATTTGGAATAATTAACACATAAATTATTCCAACGCACTAAGAGCAGCTTGATGACTTGTTTCCAACTCCGATACTCTCCTAAATTTGCTTGATAAATCAACTAAACTGCTTTAAAGCTGGCAGATATTTCCCAGCACATGCAACAGAGAAAAAGGAAAAGAACTCTAATAATATTTAGGATATACTGAGTCAGAGAAAGAGAGAATTCTCCTTTAAGTCTGACATACTGAGGAGAAAACAAAAAAAAGGAGGTTTTTATGTCTTATGGTATTGATCACCAAATTCTGACAATAGGTTTCAATCTATTTTCTTCATCAGAGCAACATTTTGGCATGAGATATCAAGTCACACTTATTCAGAAAAAAACTGTCCTCCCACAGAGGAATGTGCTCATCAGACAAGCACCACATGTGGTGTGCTGCACTGCTTGCACAAGTTCATCTGGACTCAAGAGAGCTGGATAACTTCCAGCCCAAATTCAGCAACATTCCTAACATCCAAACATCTGTCTTGTCACCTGTGAATGCTGAAGGACGGAAAGCTGCCAGCCGCGGTAGCAGATTGAGAACTGTCATCTGGATCAAAGAATTTTTGCTGGTTCTGCACTTGAGAACCCACTGGCAGACCTGGAAGGAAATAGATTAGGCTTTAAAAGATGGCCATTGGCAGTAACACACAAATGTTTATTGCCCATGTGCTTTTAAGCATTCTACTGACATTTGGTTTCAGAATCCATCAAAGAAAAGGATAATCAAGACTACTTCCAAAGGAAATAAATCACTTGCCCCAAGACAGAAAATGACAAAGACATGATACATGTAAATATTGAGTTTTGAAGGCTCAGTTCAATACTAGGCAGAATTGCCTGCTAAGTAAAAACACAGAGGACAATTCCTCTGCAAGAACAGATGTTGAGAACGTTGATAGAACAGCTGAAGAACAAACACATACTTGATCAAATTTCTCTTCCATTAGATCCCTGCAGCATCGACTTTCTACCAAAGCAGATTTTGCTGGGACAGGTGAGGTTGCAAAACCCATAATTCCTTGGTGAGCACTGTACCCCAGGAGACCAGCCAAAGCATTTGACTGAGAGGGCTGAAGAGACTGAAAGCTTGTGAAGGGAGTGATGTGGCGAGGCTTGGTACTGAAGCCCATCAGGTCTTTGCAGTACTTGTCATGCACAAGCTGCTGCTGAGTGATCTCTTCCATCTCCTCTCTAAGGCGCTGGACAAAGAAGCATTAAAAAAATACAAAGTAACTGAGTAAGATACTATTTGGGTACAGTGTTACCCAAATCTCCTGAATAGCATCCTGTGTTGATATTGGCTGTAAAACATCAACTGAGGAAAATCCAGCAAAAATATTTGGATATCTAACAGGCAAGAGAGTCCTCATTCCATGGAAAAAATCTTTTTCATTGTATTTAATCCAGTTAATAGTCTTTCTGCCAGAGCTTATTACCTCCTTAGCCCAAACTTGTCCCTTTTATTTCTCTGACACACTTTAATGCTCAACTCCATGAACAGATGAGTCTTCCACCCAAAAACCCCACTGCAACACTATGGGATATTTCCACAGACTGCAGAGTTGCTACACACTCTCAATCAATCCCCATAACCCCCACCTTGCTCCTTTGCTCACCTCTCCCTCCATACTGCTGATCCTCACTAGCTCATTGAGGATTAGTAAGGCACCGTGGATTCGGTCATCACGATTCATTCCTTTCTCTTTGGCCAAAGTCTCATCAAAGCCCTTCTCAGCCTCTTCATATGTATGCTTGGGGGAAAAGAAAAAAATCTCAGTGACGATGCAGAAACAAAGCCTGTGGAAATGAAGTAGTCTGCCAGTCAAGAACTACTGACATTCTGAATTTTCCAAGAGTAGCCACAAACCTCAACTGAGTAATAAAAGAAGTGTAACATAATAAAATTCTGATTCATCCAAAAATTTTGGACTCTGCTGCAGAGCATTTTCAGCAGCACTAATCAAACAGCATGGTATCAGCTTCATCACTATCTGCAGCACTTATTTGATTACAAGAAATCCAAGTTCATAACACTTGATTGCACTGTCCAAAACTTTCTTGATATCACAAAGCTTGAATTCATGTGACAATGGCAGCAAAGCAAAGGTTCAGAAAAAAGAATTCCTACCTTTCACACTTATGTTTTATCTATACTAATAAAACCCTCTGCTAGTAAGAGATGGTACTAGATAATTGCATGGCTATAAAACTAGGTCAAGTTCAACAGCTGAAGATGAAGCACAGATAGAACAATGTAATCTTGAAGGAGTTAAGTCTTGCTTACTTTTACAGTAGTAGGCTAAAGGAACTTTGGAAGCCATTATATTTTCAACCCTTTCAAGGAGAGGCAGTTTTTTACTGACAAAGGTGACATAGGTTCTTATCTTAGCCAGCTCCTCTGAAAACCGGCACTTTAACATCTGCATTGCATTATGAGAGGCTTCTTCAAAACAAAGCTATTTTCTTACTCTGTACCACTGGGGCTTCTGCATCTCTTTTGGCTCCCGTTGCGTGGTGAGGATAAGGCAGGCTCTTAAGGCAGAGACAGCTCCCTCTCGGATGGCCTGTTTGGGATCCCACACAGCCACAAATATATTGTCAAAGAATGGCTGCACTTGTTGGAAGAAGAAGGTAGGCACGCTGATTGCCAGCTCACGCAAGACAAGAACCTGGAGGTGGGGAGGGAAACAGTAACAATCTGGAAGATGAGCACACAGAGACAAACCTCATAACTTACAGGGTAGTACCATTTGTTTAGACTGTCGAGTCTGTGAGCTGTTTCCATCCCCACACTCTGACAATTCCTAGCATAAGCGCCTTGGTCCTCATTAGTCACTAGGCTAATGGAGAAGCAATGAAGCAGCACTCTGTCTGCCATGAGAGCATTACAGATTCTCAGACATGGACTGGCAACCATTCCTATCCTGACCAAAGCTTTTCTGCAGATTTCTGTGCATATTTTCTACCACTGTTCACTAATCCCAACCATCCCATGACAACAAAAAAGGCATCACTTACAGCTGCATGTCTACGACCTTCATTCCTGTCAGCTCCCAACCACTCCAGAGCTCGTTTCACCTCAAACTCCACATACTCAGCTGTGAAGGTGTCACCAGCCATTGCCAGCCGCCCGATAGCCTTGGAAGCCATCTCCATTACAACAGGGTCATTGGATGGCAAGAGGTTCCTCAGGTAGTTGGCAAACCTGCCGATACGGGTGGCGTTACCTCCTTCAACACCGATAAGGCTTGCTGCAGAGAAAGGGAGCAATGCTGCAGTTCTCCCCAAGAGTCAGTGAGGCAGACAGTAGGGAATCCTTGGATGAGAGCTAGTATTCCCTGCATATTCCTTAAAGATTCCCATTAAGTCGTCCTAAACTGCAAATCCACAGAAAAAAAAATCAAGCAACAGGAAAGGGCCACCACTCTTTTGAGCCTGAAATTTTTAAGTGAGCAGAAAAATGCATCCGATAGCCTCAGGGATTTTACCCATTTTTAGTTTTAAATGAGAAAAAAATAATTTACCCTGGGATCACAGACCCGTTCCTAATAGAAAGACATCCATCTGCATGCAACTACTGTAGCTAGTCCACCTCACAAGAAAAGTCAAAGACTGAACGGATCAAAGAAATGCTCTCCTCCTCAGTTCTAGAGACAGTCGCACCTGGCCAGAGTGGAGGCACTTCATCAGGCACCAGCATGGCAGAAGCTTTTGTTGCCAGTGCCTGGGTTGTACCTGCTCTGTAGATAAAGAGGCTGTCAGTGTCCAGGGTTGTCATGCTGGCACCTTTCAACATCACTAAATTCACAAAACAATTTGAAAGTGATACTGTCAGCTTAAGATCTGATGTTATCAATAAAGATTTCTCTAAGGGATTTATACTGCCTTCAAACACAACTGGATGATTATGTCTATGAGCCTAAACCATAAACATCTCTTTGGCTATTTAAGAAGTAACTGCTACAATACAGACAACTCACCTGGAAGGCAAATTATTTACTCAAGCTGACTTCCCTAAGAGTGGGGATTCAGGCAGCTCTGCAATCTCACAGAGAACACAGCCAGAGCCGCTAATGGAGAGGCTGATCAGAATCAAAGCAGAAGCTATGTGAGCCCTTCTTGGGGATGGAAGTTGCTGTTATGGAGCCAGGTAAATTTAAATAACAAGAATCAATCCCCCCAGATGGAAGAGAGTTGAGAAAGTCAGCCTACCCTGATACATATAAAGGGACAGCACAAAGTGTTCTCAGCTGAGCTCCAGAACAGAATTTTCATATGCTCAGCATTCATATTTGATGCTCAACTCCCAGAAGAGCTCAGGGCCCATTAAGTACCAGGTTTACAGCCATGCTCAGTAGCTCTCATGCTGACACTTCACACAGGTTTTCAGAGCCCAGCAACTAGAACACACCCAGTGTACTGAGTTGTCAGACATCAAGCCCCAAGTATAAAAGCTCATTCTTTTGAAAATCTGTCCCTAAAGATAGTTGTGTGAAAACTCAGTAGAGACATTATGCACTTTCACTCACCTATAGCCAGAATGCCACCCTTCCTTTCATTTGCATCAGAGCTAGAGACCAGCTCAAATATGTGATGGTTCAGCTGATCGTAAAACCTGGTAGATTCTTCCTGACTCATCTGTAAAAGTAAAAAGTTCAAATCAGCTTCCAGCATTCTCTCCCTCCCTCCTGCTCCAAAACCTCCATAGAGACAATGCTTCTTATGCCACTTAAACAGAAAGAAATTAAATCAACCATACATTATGAGCTGAAATGGTTTCTCTTATTTGTGCCCTATATGCAGCAAGTTTACTTATTCTGGTACTTGACTACCCTTTTGTGTCACCAACTTGCTCACCCCTCTTACAAGCTAGGGGGCAAAGATAAGCTTCCTGCTGTGCCCCATCTCCTCCCTAAGAGCAGCTTCCATATTCCAAAAATCTCCACTTCCAAGGCACCCATACCCTAGACTCATATGATGCACAAGGCTAAATAACCCCATTTGCAGCACTCACCTCACGCAGCTCCATGGTGACATAATGCTGCAAGTCCTTGGCAGCTTTGGCCCTTGTCTCTTCGCTGCGACTCTTCAAGCCATTGGCAAATTGTTGGAGAATGGACACAGTGCCCGACATGGTGGTAGTATGCTGGGGCTCAGGGGCATCAAGTCCTGTAAATTCTTCAGATAGACATATTTTTTACTGCTTGAATTGAAATTTCTGAGTTTCTTTCTTAAAGCAGTTCCTCCTGACTGTTCCCAAAACACCCATAAAGATGCTGTGTTGGTAGACCATAAAATTACAAGTAATGACTGTATTCCTTAGGCATTACACTCCATGATAAAACTGTATCACCACTTATCTTGACTCCCAGCCTATTTGCTCTCTAGTTCCTCAAATACCAAAATACACTGCAGTAGGCCAGGTGCCCAATGGTGATCTAATCCTAAATCAAGGGTAATGCAACAGCTGAAAAACAGCAGAGTCAAACTAAGGTTTGCAATTACCTATAATAAGTAAGCACAACCATTCCCAGGATTATATCACTATCATATCTGACTCCTCCCTGAACACTTCCATCCAAGTTTCTCCACAGAAATCTCAGTGTCGCACCAACACAAAGAAGACAGCACTGGCAAGTGTTACATCCTCCAATAGATATATAGAGATGGGAAGTCCAGTTATAGCAACACTAATCATTGCAACAGGGGTGTCCTAGCATAACACATAAACTTTATCAGGAGCCCTTCTTTATGTCAAAAACATTTCAGATGCTTGACGCCTCCCTCGATAGTCAGATTACGTAAGACCAAACCAAGCACTGACAGGAGAACGTCAACTGCTTCTGCCCAAATATTCCACACGCGGTCACAGGCATCCAGCGGGACCATATGTGAAGCGGCTGCTGACAGGGGCCAGGAGAGGCTGCCCGGATCAAAGAGCAGCCGGGGATTGCTGCTGCCCATCAACCCAGCCCGGTGTCAGTTCCGGGGATTCCCTCACGGCCACAGAACCCGGCGCACCGGACCCGGCAGGTCCGAGTCCGTGGGGGAGAGCTCCGCAGGCCGAGAGTGAGGGAGGGGTGAGGCGGGGAAAGGTGGGCACGGCCGGCGGGGCCGCAGGCGGCAGCATATGTGGCCGGGGGCTTGGGCAGGTTGGCCCGGGCAGAAAGCGAGAGGTGAAGGGAAGGGGAGCCGATGATGATGAGAAGCAACGCCGCTCTCACTCACCCGCCGCCGCCGGCTCCCCTACTCCGGGCTCCGGGCTCCGGGCCCCGTGCCCGCCCCGCCGCCGCCCCTGCAGGGCCGGCGAGCCGTTGCTGGCCAATAGGCTCCCAGGAACGCCGTGATCGGCATCATATCTGTCCAATAGAAAAAGAGAAAGGGGGAAGAAGACCCTAAAGCTCCGCCCCTTCCCCAAGGAACGGCAAGGACAGTCGCCTTCTAACCTATCAGCAAGGCAATAATGAGTGAGTGGCAGTACATCTGACCAATAGGAGGCTGGGCTTGCTCAGTAGGCCCACCCTCCCGATGCTGGCTTCCGCCCTTCCGTGAGGCGCCGGCTATGGCCGGGCTATAGCATGGATGGGATAGGGTAGAACAAACGGCATCATCTGCCTGGGCTTGTGTGAAGCGTTCGGCACTGTTCCGCATGACATCCTGGTCTCTAAACTGGGGAGACATGGATTTGATGGATGGACCACTCGGTGGATAAAGAACTAGCTGAAAAGCCGCACGTAAAGAGTTGCGGTCAGCGGCTCATTGTCCACATGGAGACCAGGGACGAGTGGTGTCCCTCAGGGGTGGTACTAGAGCTGACAGTATTCACCACCTTTGTCGGTGACACAGGCAATGGGATTGAGGCACCCTCAGCAAGTGACACCGAGCTGCGTGGTGCTTTTACATGGTGGAGCGACGGGATGGGGACTAGAGCATCTCCTCTATAGAAGAACAGAAGGTGGTGTGGAGATCTCAGCGCAGCCTTCCAGTATCTGGAGGGGCCTACAAGGAGGTACTCTTCACGAGGAACAAGGGGGAATAAGTTCAGACTAAAAGAGAGGAAATTTAGTTTAGATGTTAGGAAAATGTTTGATGAGGTCTTGGCATAGGTTGTCCGGAGAAGCTGTGGCTGCCCCATCCATGGAAATGTCCAAGGCCAGGCTGGATGGGGCTTGGAGCAACCTGGGACAGTGGAAGGTGTTCCTGCCCATGGCAAGGGGTGGGACTGGATGGGCTTTAAGGTCCTTCCCTGCGCAAGCCATTCTACGGCTGTAAGCCCTGTGTGTTGCGCATGCGTGAAGGGAGGAGTGTGCTGCCGTGCCGTGCCTGGTGTGCTCTGCTGAAATGTGTCCGGCTGCCCGTGACAGCAGCAAAGGCGGCTGTGTCTGCGCCGGCCTTCGGGTGCTCCGTCGCGGCTATGTCGTGAATCGTGGTGCTGGCGCGTGCTGCGGGGTGACCCCCTCGCCGCCCCGCGTGACGCCGTGGGCCGCTTAATTTTGTTTTTAATTTGTACACCGGGAAGCGCCTCCGGTGCGGAACCCCTCGCGCAGGGCCGCGGGGGTGGCGCGGCCGGGCAGGGTGGCGGTCGTGGTAGGGTGGGTAATGGCGGCGCTCTCGCATCCCCTGCGGGCTGCCGTGGCGGCGGCGCCTCTCGCTCCCCCCGGGCCCCGCTAACGCGCGGCCCTTCCCCTTCTAGGTGCTGCTGCTGCGAGACGGCAGGGCGAGCATGGGACCGGCAGACCTGGTGCAGAAGATCAGTATCAGCGCCGAGAACCCCCGCGGGAGCGAGAGGAACGGCAGCGGCTCGGCGCTGGCAGGCGTTGACGGGGCCGCCCCCGGCAGCTGGAGACACAAGTGTGCGGCCTATGTGCTGGCGCTCCGGCCCTGGAGCTTCAGCGCCTCCCTGACCCCTGTGGCGCTGGGCAGCGCTCTGGCGTACCGGGCCGAGGGAGCACTCGACCCGGGTCTGCTGCTGGGAAGCGCCGTGACCGTCCTGGCTGTGCACGGGGCCGGCAACTTGGTGAATACCTATTATGACTTTTCCAAAGGCATCGATCACAAGAAGAGTGATGACAGGACATTGGTGGACCAGATTTTGGAGCCGCAGGATGTAGTCCGGTTTGGAGTCTTTCTCTACACTGTGGGCTGTATCTGCGCTGCTGGGCTCTACGCTGTGTCCACGCTCAAGCTGGAGCACCTGGCCCTGATTTACTTTGGAGGACTTTCCAGCTCCTTCCTTTATACTGGAGGTAAGTGCAACATCCCATTTGTTGTGAATCTGAATGTAGAAGTGATAGAATCAGCTCAATTGTCCAAAAGTTTCTAGAAAATACACATGATCTATCTAGTGCACTGCCATAAAAATATTTGTGGTGTTTCCTGACGAACTGGTACGTAAACTTGTATTCTTTGCAACTGAACGTTGTGGGAAGAGTCATACTAAGATCTTCAGTTGGATAGTGATGTTGAGGCATTATTATTTACGTATATAACTTTAGATGCTTATCAGAACTATTGCTGAATCTTTTTGTGATGTTTATCTCATGTCTTTTATCAGTGTAGCTAATGGCATATTTTCTTTTCTTTGGTGGGAATGTTACTTTGTTTTGGAATGTTTTTTTATTATTCTTTAGATGGAGCTTCACTGTGAATGCTATACAGTTTGTGATACTTCTTAATAAGACGAGGATATTTTAGTGTCTTCCTGTGTTGGATAGATACAAACATCATAACTAGGAGAAGAAAAAACAACTTAGTTTCACACTGTCACAATTTCAGTTATGTGGGTTTCCCTGAAAGCGTCTTGTCAGTTTTGCATTTCGTTCTGAGCATTTTCTGTATTTCTTCAGGATCAGGTTCTAGTATGCATGATCACACTGAAAAGTACCTTCTTTCTATAGCTTTCTGCAGAGACAGGTACTTCTAGATGGGTATTAAAACCTTGCCCGTAGTTTTTGTTACATTGTTTGTCTGGAGAAATCCTTATCTTAAAAAAGAAAAAAGGGATAACATGTTTCTTGTCCATAGCTGCATGTGCTTCGGAAGTTTTGCAATATTCATATGGGAAAGGGCTGGACTGTAATGTCATCCATTCTCTTCTGTCATTTGAATTATTTAATGATGCTTGATTTTATTCTTGTGTCTTGCCACAGGAATTGGATTTAAATATGTTGCGCTTGGCGACGTGGTGATCCTGATCACCTTTGGGCCTCTGGCTGTCATGTTTGCCCATGCAGTGCAGGTTGGTTACCTGTCTGTGTCACCCCTGCTCTACGCTGTCCCTCTGGCCCTCAGTACTGAGGCCATCCTGCACAGCAACAACACACGGGACATGGAGTCCGACCGGCAGGCGGGAATTGTCACCCTGGCCATCCTCATTGGCCCCACCTTCTCCTATATTCTCTACACCGTGCTGCTCTTCTTGCCCTACCTGATTTTCTGTGTGCTGGCCACACGCTATACCATCAGCATGGCATTGCCACTGCTCACCATCCCAATGGCATTTTCACTGGAAAGACAGTTCCGGAGTCAGAGCTTCAGCAAAATTCCTCAGCGGACAGCCAAACTCAATCTACTGCTGGGGCTTTTCTATGTTTTTGGCATTACGTTGGCACCAGCTGGTGCTCTGCCCAAACTGTGAAAATAGTTGTAGGGTCAGGCCTCATAATTCACTATTCATGCCAATTGACAGTGGATGTTATGAGTAAATGACCCATTATGGACAGTGAGAAGAATGGAAAGACCATCTTGCACTGTTGATAGTGAATGTTAGGATTTCTGATCTTGGATAGCTTATACAACAGACTTCAAAAAAGTCATCTGTCAGTTCTTCAGAAGGGGAGAACTGTGTGGCTTTGCTTTGAGGAACAAGGTGACATAAGGTCAAGGAAATATTTAAAGAGCCTCATTCTTCTCCCACCTAATTTTTTCACTGTCAGTTCAATGAAAGATAGAGCCTCAAATCACACTCTCCGTTCACTTCACAAGCACAATGATTTCTCTTATCACTTCTTTTCTTATAGTGGTGAAGGAGTCCAGTGGCTCCCATATGGGAATGAGAAAACACTGCCAAATGTTTAGCATCACAATGTAGGTGCCATTAATTCACTCTCTTGTAAATGTATTTCATCTTCATCTGTTGTATGTTTGCTTTTCCTAGCCAAATTTTGAGCTTTTATTTCCAAGCCCCCTGAAATGCACTAGATGTGGATTCATGAACTATTGCTTCTGCTTGTCCCATATAGTCTAGAAATTTCAAAGTTATAAATCTCTGTGGGTTGTGGTGCTGAAGTGGAGCACGAATAGCCCACTGCACAAACTTTAGGACAAAACCAGTAAATCTGTATTCTGCTACAAAAGCTGAAGCTGTATGCAAACTATACAACTGGAAAGCCCTCAATGCGTAGAAAAACAAATGGGTTTTGTTTTTGTATTTGCTTAGAATTTACTCTCTGAAATGACAGTTTTTGAGTTAAGGGGGAGCTAACAGAGTGCCAGATTTCTCTGATGGATTAATGGATACATAGGTGGAAAACAAATTCTTGATTTAAAAAAGCATTTTTTAAAATCTGTTTTTCTCTGATTATTTAGAGTATTATTCACAGTATTACAGTGAAATGTCTTATAATAAGAAGCCCAGTTCAGCAAAGAAGAAAACTGTTAGAAAAAGCAAATCTGGATTATTGCATTGGCTCTGCATAAAAAATAGGACTGGAAATGGGAAGAAACCAATTTTGTTAGCGAGATTTTTCCTGGACTTTTCCAGATTTTTCTGGAATCCAGAGTTTGTATTCCTGAATCACAATTAAGTGATCTCTGAAGGGAAGTTCCCCACGTCTTTTCCCCCTCTATACCTTACAGTGTTGCTCTGTTTTCTCCTGCAGATCTTGCCACTGGCTGTTCATATGGCCCTTTGAAGAGCTGACTGTTTCAGCAGTTATGTAGCTGTGTGAAAAACATGCCAAACATAATGGGGAAAAGATGTGCCTTCTAGTGCAAAGATGGATTTGATCCGTAACATATTACTTAGTGGCAACTGAATTCTCTTCTTTGTTATTTAGTACCTGTATGCAGGTTTTCGTGAAAAGCTTCTTTGCAGGAGCTGTGGAAAGCTCAGAGGAATTGACACAGGTTTTGAACTAGAGCTCCTGGTGCCAGGTTCACAGCCTTGCTTTTGAACAAATGTGTGTGTGTGAACCACTGTATGAAGGGATTTTATACACGAGCAATAAACTAGCAATAAACTCACATGGTGTTGCCTTGCATCTGTCATAGTTATGCCCTCGTGGTGTAAATCTGAAAGAGCTAAGTATCCCATTAGTGGGTTGTATTGACAGCAGTAAAGCTGACTTGATGGTACCAGATTACATGGTTTGGTTTATGGTTTTATGGCTTCATGTTATCCGGTGTTACCCAGCAGTTATATCTGAGCTGAAGTTAATGGGAAGGGGTCTTTGCAGGCCTATTTAAGGAGCCACAGTTTCATCTTTTTTTATTATAATGGGCAAATGATCTCTAATATGGCTAGGCACAGGACAAGAGGAGATGGACTTCAGCAACTGCTTTCTACAGCAAAATACTTGTTAGGATTAAAAACACGAGAAAATGCAGAAGTTCAGCTCGGATGGAGGGGGATATCCAGAAGGTTTTGGAAACTGTTTTCAATGCAGATATACACAACAGAGTTTCTACTGTTGCTTCTTTGTGGACCTACAGAATGAAGAAGAGCCTGACTCCAATACCCATTTCACATTTCTACAAACCAGAAGCTTTTGTAGGGATAAGTAAGGGCTGAGCTGACAAATCTGTTAACCTTGCATTTGGGGATACGCAGGTTTATTGGGTTAATCCTGCCCTTTGTAAAAGCTGTGTGCTTTGTTTTAGGATCGCTTGGTTTTGAATAGCTTTCAGTTTCAAAGAATGGTTAGTTATATTTTCTCTGCTTCTTTTACAAAAACGAAAGTACTCCTGCTAAATTCCTTAAAGTAACTTGGCTTGTATCTTTGATAACTGTAATTGTAATAATGGGTGCTGTGGAGTATGTAATTCTTACTGTATCTTGATTACTCTTTCCTGGGTAGGATGTCTAATTAGGGCTGGAAAGGACCGGTGCTTTTTGTTACTAAGATGAAACAGCTCATTATTACAAAAATATGTGTGTGGAACACTTTCTGAGGTAGGGGGGATTCAAAGTATTTTAATAGTAAAACTGAGATGAAAATTTGGTAATTCCTTACTAGCAGATGCTGGTTGCCTCCAATTTCCTCTCTTTGAAAAACAGTATCATTCCAGGTTCTTAAGGATATTAGTAATAACTAATACGTTCTTACCGTGGTTTTGAGGAAGTCATTTAACTTCTCTGTGTCTCAGAAAACAGCTAATTTTTGCCTACCTTACAGGGATGCTGAGCTGACATCATTGTCATAGAAAGCTTTGAAAGTAAAAAGTGCTTTATCTCTGTGTGCTTTCCAAAAAGCTTGTTAGTACTAGAAAACGTTTTAGATATGAACTAACATAAAGGGTGACTTAACCAATGTAATTAGGCCAAAATAATCTTCACATATAATCAGTGAGTAGTAAGAGAGGTTCATTTATTGTTTTGCTCTGTGATGAAGATGATGGGTCTCTTCCCCTACCCCACTTTTCCCTGTCCCATGCTGCTTTCCCTGAAAATAAACTTTAAAAACTTCTTTCAGGTCACTCTTGATGAGCTGTATTGGGTGTGATGAGTGTGCACTGGTAGATGAACAGATCTATAGCCCATCTGTTAATGTGTCCTAAAGCACCTCCTGGCCTGTCTTCTTACCCAATAAACTGTCTGAATGTTACTGTTAGTTATGCTATGTTTGATTCGTTTATATTACTCAAGTTGTATTTTTGCACATGGATTAAAACATGGTCACGAAAGAAAGACCTTTATCTGCTGTGTTTATAGTACAAATGCCCAGAAAAAACATACTTTTTTTTTTGTGTAAAAGTCCTTTTATGAATCACATAGTCCTGTCCTTCCCTATCACAAGGCAAACTGTTTCCAAACAGGCAAACTGTTCTGTAGCAGTAATCATTTCCTACTAGTGGCAGACTTAGTTGGTTCTGGTGTATTAATCAACATGCTGAATTTTCTCTGATGCAGTTTTCTATGCCATGTACTGTTCAGTGTTTGTAAGGAGGTTTCAGCTGAACTTTAATATCTTTAATAAAGATGAACTTTTTCATCCTCACCAATATGTTCTGCCAGTTTTCCAGTGCTATGGCCACTGCTTCACAGAATTGTGACAGCATAAAATCTCTTCCATGTGTGTCATAAATGAGCCTAAAGCATGGTTTGACATTTTCCTACCTTGGCTAGTGGCACAGTGAGCTCCATGAACACATTTGGAGATAGTTATAAAGGATAAAATGCAGGACAGAATGACATCCATACATGGGCTGAGCTTTCCAAACAAGAAGGCTTCAATTCCGAGTGTCTGCAGATGGCAGTGTTGCTCTTCCATTGCTGCTGCAGCGCCTTTTCTCTGCAGGAACCCATGAGCTGTGCTTGCAAAGGATTGGGTATCTCATTGGGTCTCCTCTGGTGAAGGGAACTTGAAAGATAAGTGGCTGTAGATGAACTTCTGTTGTGTGGATTATGACTGGACAGATGCTCCTGGCCTAGGCAGGTACTGGCAGAAACAGGCATATGAAGAAAGCCAGTCAGCTCTTAAATTTTAAAGCCTTTGCTGATGGCTTAATAAGCTCTTTCTGGTCAGGTGCTGAGGGCTGAGCTTTCAGAAGAGTGTGGGCAAGCTATGCATGAGGAGCAGTGCACTTGTGGGGAGAAGAATGCAGTATCTGCACACTCTCTGAGATGTACTTGTGTTCAGTCAACTGCTTTTAACACATCTTGACTCCCCAGTGAAAAATCTTAATACTTTTATAGTGTTTTTAGGAGCTTGGACTCTATTCTCCCC
>WAAG01068021.1:0-32023 GCA_013390105.1 Tichodroma muraria
TACTTAGGCAACTAATCACTGATTTGATCAGTCAGAAATTTCAAATGCATGCCTCAAACAGGAGGAGTGAATGGGAACTTTTAGGGAAAGACTTGAAAGTTTGCTGACTGAAACAAGAAAGGTACAAAGGAAGCCAGGAACTAAATCAGAATTTAAAAGAAATGGTGATAAAATGCTATTTAGCAGAGCTAAACGACTTCTAATAGGGGTCAGGTAGTAAAATATTTGTGTAAACATACAGATATTTATATCCATAAATACATTTACTATACTAAACTGTACTAATAGTGCAGTATATTAGTACTATATTAGACTGTACTAATAGTGCAGTCTCTGTAATGTTGGGCATGGCTGCTGGAACTTGCATTTTCACTGAAGCCAGTACAGATTCTTGCTTTGTCCTCAGAAACTTCAGTTTAATTTCATTTAACTCTTGTAACTGAAAGCAGTAAAAGCATCAGTTATCTATAATGTCATGTGTTTACGTATCCAAAAAGTGCATTCAGATGCTTAACATGATCTCTCTTTCTCCCTCTCCTGCTGTTCTAGGAATTGGCTCTCCGTAGCCAGCTTCCAACAATGGAACAAGACGGTGGATCTCAAAACCCCGTGTCATCTCCTGGAATGTCTCAGGAACTGAGAACAATGACTACAAATAGTTCTGATCCCTTTCTTAACAGGTTTGTAGGAGTAGCTACTAGAGGAAAGAAATTTGATTTAAAATTCTGTTTGGTACATGTAATAGTTTATTTTGAACATCTGTCTGTGCCAAGAGCCACAGCTGTAAATGAATCTTTCCTTAAATGGCAAGTCTAGTAAAAGTTGAAGATTAAAAGCTGTCTCCTGTGGGAGGAAGTAGTCTGTTCAGACTTGTAGGAAGGTTTTTATTCAAAGTCATAACATGTTTGCCTCTGCATAATCTGTTGACTAACAGTCATTTCAAATTACTGACTCAAAGAATTTGTGAATAGCTCGCTGTGAGATCAAATGAACTGTGAGGCACATCTAGGATTGCAACTTGAGGTTCATTTTAAGGTTTTTCTATTCACCCTTCCCCTCCACTTCAGCTATTTAGCTCTGCTATTTTAGCTCTGTATTTTTCCTCTGTTAATGTTAGGTCTACAAATAGTGGCATGTTTCAATTTAAATGCTTTATTATTTTGAAGTGAGTATTTTCATTCAAGATTTAGAATCTTGCAGTATAGACCAGTCTTTCATAAAACCTTTTCCAAAATCCCTCTGACTTGAAGTGTTTATTTTGTTGGAAAACCTGTTCAAATTTTAGCTTGCAAGTGCTTCTTCATACCAAGCATTACAACTTTAGAGGCACTGCTGCAGCTTGAGATAAGTGATATCTGTATTTTGGCTAATCCCTTTGGGAAGATTTATCTCCTACACAGACAGTTATGATTGGATAACCTAATGTTTTTTGGAGGGATTATCCTACGTGAAATTCATCCTGTAGAGTGTTCCTGCGTGAGCCTCAACTGTGCTGGCTTTGTCCTAAGAAATAAAAGAGACAAGACAATTTATACCTGACCTGCTGTCCTATGGGAAGCCTCTGTAGAGAGATGATGGTATTGATGTGGTATAGTAACATTCTAGCTTGAACTTCTGGAAGGCTGTTGCCATCATACATCATACAGGTCCTCACATCTTCAAAACCTGTCTTCTGACCCGAAGGAAATGCATCTGTAGGTTTCAAATGGCCACAGCAGTGGACTGATACAGTTTATCCGTTTTGAGTCTACACACATAAAATATAAAGTAATGGATCTTTGCCATTAACTAAAAACAGGGGAAAAATCTAGAAAGGGCAAATTTCAATTTTGTAATTTTATGGCAGGTTGATATTTACTGCAAAGTGCAAAAAAATACTGCTTGCCTAGTTTGCATATATGTTTAACTGTAGTCCTTACTACATGCAAGATATTGAAAATCTGTATTTGACTTGAGTTCAGATTATCTTAATTTGCATTTTGATCTGAACTTTTGTCTCCTTCTGGTTGTATGTGTGTGTGTGGCTGGTGTGGCACCACACTTAATTCCGTCTTATGGGTGTGGGAAAGGGATTTTTGAGAAAGGGCATTTGTGAATATTCATTGCTGTCTCAGAAAGCAGTCCAATAGTTTTGACCTAAAGATCTTATTGATACTCTTTATATTAAAGTTCAGCCTTGGAAAAATGCTCCTTTCTATCTTTATAGGGTCTATATAAATTTCCTGGTGAGACAGTACTAAATTTAGGCCCCAAAGTTATATATTCAGAGTTTAGATTGTTTAATACTTTCTGCTGCCTTTGTAATAGAAGCATTGAAAAATTTCAGAAAGTCACTACATTGGAGCCATTTGAGATAATACTCAGTAGTGGTTTAAAATGCATAATCAAATCTGCCTGCTATCTTCAGTACTTAGTGTCATTATTATTTGGGGCTTTTTTGAATGGGATATTCATCAGTGCAGACTTCATTAGATTGTTTCACCTTTTGATTTGCCACACTTGTTTATATATTTTTGTCGGTTAGATTTATATTGGAAGTGGTCGTAGTTCTCTGTTTAACTCCTAAATTGGTATTTCTTCTTTTGTATACACATATTTTAACAATGATTAGTTGAAGAAGAATCCACTCTATTTTGGGTAATGCTGTTTAGTTGCATGTGGTAATTTTGGGTGGTGTGACTACTAAATGAGCAAATCCTTGTTGAAGAAAGAGGAAATTTGTATTAAGGAGTGATTTGAAGAGAAGTGTTGGACATTCCAAGTGTGAGCAGCAGCCAAAAAGCCTTCTCCACTGGAGTGATTTAGTTCAGCATAGCCTCAGTTCTGTTTTTAGTGTTTTGTTCCATAAAATAAACCAGCATTTTTGTTCACAGAAGTTCTAAATCGTTTAATTACTAGGATTGTATTGAATGTGTAGTGATTCTGTTTTTAAATCAGTCTAAATAAAGAGAAATAGTTAGGATTTATCTACAAAGAAATGTTGGGTTCCTTTCTTGTATGGCAAAGATGTCTTCATGGAATCAAAAATATATATATATATTTATATACATGGCTGAAGGCATTCTACTGGCATCCAATGTTAAATAGCTGTTCATAATTTTTTTGGTTCTTCACACTTGACAAGAAGGCATATACTATATACTTCACAAGTACATCATAAGGAAGATCAGTATGTCTTCAAATGATAATTTGAACAGTAAATCAAGTTGATGTTCATTTAGGATGCAAGATGGAAAATCAGTAAGAATTCTCAGTGGATGCTACCATAACCTGAAGAAATACAGATTTTGAAAATATTTTGTGAAGACTGAATATTAGAGATGCAGGGGGGAGGGAGGTAATGGTGGCCTTCAACAGCTGCTTATGCAGGCCACAGCCCCTGCCAGCAAAGCTGCTCCAGCATGGGCTCCTCTCTCTATGGGGCTCCAGGTCCTGTCAGCCTGCTCCAGCACAGGCTTCCCATGGGATCACAGCCTCCTTCCAGCATCCCCCTGCTCTGGCATGGATCCTCCACGGGCTGCAGGTGGATCTCTGCTCCCATTTGAATCTCCACGGGCTGCAGGGGCACAGCTGCCTCACCATGGGCTGCACCAGGGGGCTGCAGGGGAATCTCTGCTCTGGTGCCTGGAGCACCTGCCCCTCCTCTTGCACTGACCTTGGGATCTGCAGGCTGCTCCTATCACATATTCTCACTCCTCTCTCCCATCTGCTGTTCAGCATTTTTCCCCTCTTCTTAAATGTGTTATGACAAAGGTACCACAGTTGTCACTGGGCTCAGCTTTGGGTGGCTGGACCACTTTGGAGACGGCTGGAAGCAGCTGGCTGACGTGGGATCAGCTACTCCTGCTGTGTCCTGTGATCCCTGCAGACCCCTGCTACCAAAACTGTGCTATATAAACTCAACACGCTGGCCTACTTCCCCTCCCCTTCCCACATTTTCCACTATGGCTCTCTTGGTCTTGCTTGCTGCACAGGCAGGAGATGGCAGTCAGAAAGCAAAGGCATGTAAGGCCCCATGCCATCAGTTTGGTTAACTGTTCTGTCAGCAAGATCATTCTGAGCAGGGTTTGTTTATAGCATGGCTTCTGTACCAGTATTTGATTTATATTTGGGTGCTCTCTTGCCTTGATATGTGTGACTGAACAAGTAGTAATGCAGCACTGGGAAGCAATTGAAGAATTGCTAAAGGAGTTCCAACTATTTATAACAGCAGTGACCTAAAAATACACTTCAGTGGTTGATTAAACATGGGAACATTAGTTAGAAGTATTTTTTTATCCTTATGGAAGCATAAAAGCGTGCACTGTAATTATTATTTTTGTAATCATTATGGATTATCTGATACGCTTTGAAAGGCTTTAGCTGTGGGTGGGTGTGAAAAGATTAACATTATGCACAACACAAGTGGGCATTTTCTTAAAGCTGCTTAGGTGTGTTCTCATCAAGTTAAATTGAATCTAAATAATATGGTTTTAATTGGAAAAGGTCTGCATAAAATAAAACCCAGGTGTCTCAGGCAAAAAATTGCTTCAGTTTTTTATTAGAATAGGGCATTTCTCACGGTAGCAATGTTTTTGAAGCCCATAAATTAGTTCAAAACAAGCATCTATTTTATTTTCTTCAGTGCTCTACCCTCATTTTTTTTCCTCTTTCTTGTGTTACAGTGGAACATACCACTCCAGAGATGAAAGCACAGATAGTGGACTTAGCATGAGCAGTTACAGTGTACCCAGAACCCCAGATGACTTCCTGAACAGTGTTGATGAGATGGATACAGGTCTGGATTTGTGTACATTTTTAATGCATGTTTTCCAAATACGCTTGTATCCACTTGCAATGAAAACAAGCAGCTCTGAAGAGCTGTGATACTTTTTGCATTGTTTTTCTGCCTTTTCCTATTTCCCCTATTTCTCTGATAGAAACATTATGGTTAGATTTGTGAAAAAATAAATTTGTAATCAACTGTATTGGGAGGGTGGGAAAATTGCTTGTAAGTATTATCACTCCTGTTTTTATAAGGAATTTGAGTGTATTTGCTTTTTGAAGTAATATTGTTCAGAGCTAAGAACAGTACCTTTTCCAGTGTTGTTAATATTAGTCCAGAACTACATTTGATTCAGTATTGTCTTTTTCCTTCAAGTGTAAAAATTTATGCTAAATGACATCAAAGATCTGTAAGATTTGGGTCAGTAGGTGAAAGTTAGAAACAAAGGCATGTTCTTTGCACATATGCCTGCAGTCAAGTTGTCTTTGGGGTTTGTGATGGATTTCTGAGTCACACTGCTTGTATGATGCAAGAGATACCTGACTAACCTTCAACCGGTTGTCCTGATAAATTGCAGGTTTGGTACTTTCAGTATACTTAATATCCATCTTTGTGTTATAACTAGGTGACAGTATCGGCCAAAGTAATATACCATCCCATCAGAACCGTTTCCCAGACTACCTTGAAGCCATTCCAGGGACGAATGTGGACCTTGGGACACTGGAAGGAGATGGAATGAATATAGAGGGAGAAGAACTGATGCCAAGTCTGCAAGAGGCTTTGAGCTCTGACATCCTTAATGACATGGAATCTGTCTTGGCAGCCACCAAGCTAGATAAAGAGAGTTTTCTTACTTGGTTATAGGGGCCTCAGGGAGACTGAATTCTAAATCTGTGAAGGATCTAAGGAGATTAGGACATCTGTATCTGAAGTTCAGATCAAGCCAGTGTGGTGCACTTTGGCTTGTGCTCAGAAAAAGTAAATGAACAAATACTCAACAAGATTCTTTGGGTTTGCTCTTCCTTGTCCATCGCTGCTGTTATACATTGCTGACTTTTTTCCACAGTTGACTCTGAAGAACAGACATCTTCTTGATCTTTTTCTATTGCTGTTGCAACTACTGTTCGGGGGGGTGGGGAGGGATGATGAGCCTATTTTGGATGACGAATGCCATTCCTTTTGTCCTAGTGTGTGCTTGCATATCATTTTATCTAAGTACTCAGATTTGAGAGTTAATTTCTGCATGTCACTGCTTGTAGTTTGCTCAGCTAGTTGTCTCCTGCTGCCTGTGGCAAGTGGTAAAACATGACATACTCTGGGGTGACAAGCCAAAAATGATGTATCTGGTCAAAAGAAGTCAATACTGATTTGGAGATACGACGTAAAGGAGGGCTGAAGACTGTTTGGCATTAAGTGTTCCTACTAGTAGCTCTTGCATTAGCCACAAAGTGCTCTTGTTTGTATTTTATGTTATAGTAAATCATGAGTCATTTTACATAGAAACATATATGAACTTTGATTGTTCCCACATAATCTAGCCTAACTTCCATTTGTCAAAAATACTTTGATTATTTTTGTTAGTTGGTTTAACTGTAGCTGTAGGATGGGAAGTAATTATAGGTGTTCTGGGGTTTTTTTTAAATAGTGAAATCTAAGGGTTTTTTCTGATTTCACACAGTCTTATTTAAATCTGAATTGTCTGCTTTTTTTTTATACTTAAACCATGCCTATTGTAGCCTGATAAGCTAGTGAGTACATAAACCAGTATGTTTTGCCTGTAACTTTTTTATTTTTTTTAAAGGCTAGCTTTGAATGTAATCATTAGATTTCATGACCAGTGGCTTATTTTTCATGTGTATTTGTGAGACTTGGAATTAGAATCTGATTACAGCAATGTAAAAGTTAGAGTCCTTTGTCATGTGTACAAATTTTAAGTGCATTTTAAAGTAGCAGAACCATTTTAAAATTTCATCTAATCTCTCTTCTGGTTTTCAGTTTTGGTCTGAGTTCAGATTTTAAAATCCTTAATGGGAAAAAAATATATAAAAAGTTTCTCTTAATTTAACATGGACAAAGATTCTGAACTATTAATATCACTGCATGTTGCAATGAAAAGGCTAGAACACCAAAAAACTTCTCAATAAAAACTCCTAAGTACAATAGTTATGAAGTTCTGTTTGGTGAAAAATAAGCCCTGGACACTATATGTAGAAGAATGTAAAGATATGTGTTAGATGGTGACATGAGCAGGTAATGAAGTGTATATTAGTAGTAGAGCTTAGCGTGGGGTAGAGGTGAATATGAATCATTTTTATTTTTACAGGAAAAGATGTATCACTAAGTTGTCTGCAGGAGTTGACACAAGTTTCCAAAGAGTATTTTTAAATGAACAAAACGAGCAAGAATCAAACTTTCAGTATAAGCTATGAATTTTTGTGGGGCTTTGGGGTTTTTTTCTGATGAAAAATAGTGTCACCAGTTAACACCTCTATAAGTAAGGGCCTGTCACCATTCTCAACACTGAGCCTTTATTTTCAAGGGTGTATAACATGACTGTAAAGATACTGTAAGCATGAAACATAGTTTTGGAAAAAAACCCTCAGTTAGCAGGGACTTCTCCTGAGGAGAGATTTTTTTGGGTTTTACTGTTTTGGTTTATTTTAAAGACACTGATTATTTTTTAAGCTACGAACAAATCAGCAAAACAAACAAAAAACCCCATCATATTACTATTGCCATTTGGATTTCTTTTATGCTTCAGAAATAATTCTGGTTTAGCTTGATGTAAAGAATGAAAACTCTTAACCAAATCCCATTTTAAACACTGAAGCAGCAGGGGCAGAGATTTGAAATTTGCCACTATAAACATAAATTTACTACTTTACATAAATGTATTAGTGTTTGAAAAACACAAAATTTTGTGGCTTGTTATGGTATACAGGCAAGTTTTTAAATACCAATTTTTAAAACACATTCACAGTGATATATATTCTGCTACACCAATAAATCAGCAATTAATAGGCCACTTATATTGTGCAATGACACAGTAGCTCCTAAAGCAGTGTATTGTGTCCAAGATAGGGATTTTAGTAGCATTTTTGCAATTTTGTTATGAATTCCTCTCTCTCCTTCCCTTCAGGAAAGGAAAAAGACGCTAAGTTTTCCTGACTTGAATGATCTGACATAAAACCACAACAGCAAGGAAATTCAGAGTTGATTCTATTTCAGTTGTCTTCCACAGTTGTATCCAGGTATCATAGCACACAGAGAATTACAGAATAAGCTGAGTTGGCAGGGACCCGTCAGGATCATGCAGTCCAGCCCCTGGCCCTGCACAGGATACCCCACGCTTCACACCGTGTGCCTGAGAGCGTTGTCCAAACACTTCTTGAACTCTGTCAGGCTGGTGTTGGGACCACTTCCCTGAGGAGCTTGTTCCAGTGCCCAACCACCCTCTGAGTGAAGAACCTTTTCCTAATATCCAGCCTGAACCTTCCCTGACACAGCTTCATGCCATTCCCTCAAGTCTGAAGAGATCAGTGCCTTCTCCTCCTCTTCTTCTCATGAGGAAGTTGTAGACTGCAATGAGGTCTCCCCTCAGTCTCCTCCAGGCTGAACAGACCAAGTGACCTCAGCCATGAGGAGTGGCTTCCCCTCCATGCCCTTCACCATCCTCACTGCCCTCCTTTGGACACTCTCTAGCAGTTTAATATCTTTTTTCTATTATGTCGCCCAGAACTGCCCCCAGCACTGGAGGTGAGGCCAGAGTGGGACAATCCCGTCCCTTGCCCGGCTGGCCATGCTGGGCCTGATGCCCCCCAGGACAGGCTTGGCTCTCCTGGCTGCCAGGGCACTGCTGGCTCATGTTCAACTTGCCACAGACCAGGACCCCCAGATCCCTCTCTGCAGCAGTGCTCTGCAACATCTCATTCCCCAGTCCATGCACACAACCAGGTATGATGCACTGAGTGCAAACTCCTGACATGCTGTACCTTGATACAGCAGAAATGAGAACAGAACAAATGATCTTTCCTTGCTTTTGTGTGTTTGTCTCAGCTTTAATATTTGAATGTTTTATTCTCATTATTAGAAACACTAAATGGCTTATACTGTATTTGGGTAGCACTGCTTAGAGTAGATACTGACAAACTGGGAATCCTTGAACTGCTCTAACATTAATTATGTTTTGTGATACTTATTTTAATTAAGACATTTCCGTTCTCTCACTTATTAGGAAACATACCATAGAGATGCTCTACTGTTGGCAATCAATATTAATTTGGATTTTTTTTTTTTTTTAATTCTGCAAATGCATTGTTTGATGAAGTGGTTAAAATTGTTTGAAATGCAAAAGTGTTTTGGGTAGTATTTTATACTGATGTATATATTGAAACAGAAATCATTGTAATAATTGTAATAGCTGTTAGTTTTAAATACACTCTATGCAGACAGATGGGGCTGTACAGAACTGTACTGTTAGCACCGGGCAGGGCTACTGCTTGGGAGCAGGTTGCAGTGTCAGTGAACCATACGGATCAAATATTGTACCATTCAGTGTTGGCGCTCACCAATGCAAAAGGAGAAGAGACAATTTCAACATGATTAACACTACATGGTAAATTAGTACTACAGTGACCTTTTCACTTACAAGCATGTTTTTTATACAGATTAGCAGGTGTGCCTGTATAAAATAATTTGTGTTCTGTATCATGGAAAAAGTACTCTCCACATTTAGAATCACAGAATCATGTTGTATGTTAGAGAATTATGTCCAAAATTATATATATTACTTAACAATGTTATTTTTAGATACGAGCATGACTGTAAGCTAGGTACTTAAGTACGTTCTGTTACATTATTTTTCTTTATGTAATACTTTTTCAGTTGTTTTATTTGGTATAAATATATACTTTGTGCTTAAACATCTTTGTTCGTTTTTAACATTCAGTAGTGTGTAAAGATACGATTTCCTTCAGTAAGATAGATGCATTGATTGTTGGAATGCCTATTGTAATGCGTCTGTTCTTGTCCCCCTTGTCATTGCTTTTGTAGTCATAAACTCTAGTTCTGCAAATACGGTGTGCAAGCTCACCTAAGAGAGAAGTGAGTTCCACTGGCTTCAGTAAAGGCTTAACATTAAAGTGTGCATCTCTGTGTGCTTGCAGTAATGAAGAGACAGTGACTCTGGTGAGCATCATGCAGCTTGTGTAAAACAATACTTTAATTGCAAATGGCACTATAGTGAGACCCAGTAATAGAACATCCAGGTATCTACTAGAAGAAAGCATCCATTTTTTGCAGATAATGCTTGCCATGTTGGGATGGCAGATAGATTTTTGGCTAACTCTTTAAGTTTATGCATTAATTTGTGGCAGACTATCAATAAAGACACACTATTTTCATTTCCAAGTTTTGACTTATGAATTGTGAAATATGTAGTGACATACCTTGAAAGTGCCTGAAAATTTTAGTTTAAAATATCTTGACAGGTTTCATTAATTTTGACCTTCTGTATAACAGTCTGAAAGATGGGGTTTTGTTAAATGTAGTTCAACTTGGAAAGGCCTAAGTCATACACTGTTTGCATTTTAGGAGTTCCAGAGTTGTTACTGTTCAGCACCAAATGCCCCAACCCTGTGGAATTCAGCTCATTTCTGTGTTTTCTTAGTTAAGGGTACATACAGCCCTTGATGGATTTATCAGTTTGTCTTGTACTTCTGAGTTCATAGCCAGCTTTAGTCACCCAGATCCTTTAAATTTAAATGTAACATCACACCTTCCACCTGGGAGTAGGCAGCCAGTGCCAGGGAATGATAAGGCACCAATTTTGTTTGCTGATATCACTCTCATTTATAAGGTGGTGACATATTGCAGTAGTTGAAGTATGAGTGACCTTCTGAGGCAGCCCTAAATAGACTGTATTACTGCAAAACAGGATATTTGGTCCAGGTATTACAGGCTCACTTGGCAATTCTCTTTTAAATATTTTCAACACTTAGTTAAAAATAAAAAGTATTCGTTCCAGTAAGCCAGAAATAATATGCTTCCAAGGAAGCAAGTGCAAGTTATCAGCCAAAGAAAGCATTCTTCATCTTGGATCATCAACAGAATAATTACTTGAGATCAGGCTGTGATCTGTATAGCACCTCCTGTTTTGAAGGTTCATTCAGAGATAAACTAAGGGCACTGATTTTATTTACAGTATCAGCATCCAGAGTTTGTATGTTCCTCCTGAAGAGTAAAGGTGTGGTTCTTGACCTGTGTTGTCACCACTTATTGCTAACAGGGGTTATCTGCACCTTTTAAACTTAGGTGTCATCAAAATAGGAAGATCTCGATACAGGATGAGAGATCTTGGTTGATGTGAAATGGTGAATCCAACTCTTAACTGAAGAATCAAATTGTCTTTAGAACAGAGTAGAGCTTTGTCCCAGCTGCCGTATCTGGTACTGAATGCCCCTTAAATAAAACAGCCGATGTGTTTTTCTCTAGGCACTGAGGGAGCATGTTGAGTGAGAAACATATAAATACTGACATATCTGACAAAGCTGCCTGATGGATTTTGTGGAAAACTCACGGTTTTTTACTTTTCCAGACGTACTCCTCTGTCTTTAATGCTGGGGTTGTAACAGTGAATGCTACAGATCTAGGCTGTCACAGGCTGGTTTTATTTTCTCTATGTGGAGATGCAGTTGATCACTCTGATGATAGAATTTTCCATATTGAATTGGCTTGTTTTAGAACATGAGAGACAAAGTAGTTTTGTGGGATTTTCATGGCTATTAGCAAGTGTGACTGGGGAGAGGGGGTTGTTTTGTTTTGTTTATTAAGGGGAAGGGTCAGGAGCAGCCTGAGAGGCATTTTTTTCCATGTCCTGCAACAACAAACTAAAGCTACATAAAAATGGTACATTGAATCTCACCTGAAATGCTCTTTTTAACTCCTTACATATATGTCAATTCTGAGCTGCTGTAGTGTGTTTTAAACTATTTATTGTATTTACCATCTGTGAGTTTTGCTTTCCTAACACCTAGAGACTGGATTGTAATACTAGGTGCCGTTTGTTTCCAGAGGAGAGCAGAGTTCCTCCATTCTGAAATCCAGCTACGATCGTGTTTGAAGTCTGTAATACAACACAGAATTACAGTCTGACTCCAAACGTGCTGCTGCCCAACTTCTGGTACAGGATGGTTATGAGCAAGCACGATTTTTTGAATGATGGTGGATTCCTGTTCTTGTTTGGGACTGGAAAAGTTTGGCTGTGTCGTTGCTTTGATTTCTGCGGCCAGCTGTCCTAGCAGGAGCAGGGAGTGCCATAGTGCCTGTTGGAGGACTCCTACCCAGCACTTAACCTGATGTTAGCCATGATGGGTTTTCTTTAAGCTGATGGACTAATTCAGTCTTTCTCAAATAGTTTCATTGTTAGGCATGCAAATACAATAGTCTCAGCTCTCTTGACTGACAAGGGGCCCTTTATCAGACTTGCCAAGCGATGTAATCTTTTCATACCCGTCATCCACTGTTGAATTGTGACCCAGAGGCCTCTGAGAGGTTCAGCTGCAATCCTGGACTGTCGAAGTCTGCAGTTGAAACAAGGTAACTGGTTATATTTGTGTATGACAAAATCCCAAACCCACAGTGCTAGGAAATGGTGTGACTTAGGTGGTGATACCTCACAGCAAATGGCAGGAACTGTGAGGTGTCACCGCCTAACTCCTGGTTAAGCCAGTGGGGTTCAGCCTTAAAGTGGTTATCAGTGGCTGCATAGTCCAGGAAGTTGCTGGCAAAAGCAAAGCCTGTGGGGCAGCCTGACTCTTGCCATACAGGAGAGATTCAGACTGTGGTTGAGAAAAGTGTCAGTGCTGCAGAAGGTGCCAACTGCTGGGCTGATTAAAGCTCCCCTATCAGTGCAGTCTGTACCTGCCACCCCCTTCATCCCTGCCCACAGGTGTTCAGGCAACTGCTCTAAAGCCCTGGGGTTTAGATTTGTATTTGCCAGTGTGTAAAACTGTGACTTCCTTTATTTTACAAATGTTTTTTCACTTAAAACATGACTCTCCTTTTAAAGATCTTTGTTCCTGTGAACAGCCTTTCAAGATCTGGTAATCTTTCTGTGGATATAGATTTTTCTAATTAATATGAATGAGATAAGCACCAGTAGATCACTGAGAAATAGAAATTTCTCTTTGCAGCTTAGTGGCAAGAATGCTAGAAAATCTCTCACCCAAACAGTAGTATCAGCATACAAGTTCCTCTCATCCATATACTAGCCATGGTTTGGAAAACAAGGTGGTTTTACATGAAAATCATGATTGCAGTAAGGCTCAGGTTCTTCTCAACTGTCATCTCTGCTGATGAAGTTTGCTGTTGCAATATGTGGATTTTGCTTTATCATCACCTTGAAAAGAAAGGAGTGGAGCCTGATGAGGTTCATGAAAATAGGGAGGAAGCAGACGTGTACTACTGCAGCATGAGAACCGTCTTTCTTAGGTCCTCTTGGAAATGTCTCACTTTGAAGACATCTGGTGGTCTTGGCACTTCACATTCGCTTGCACTTTATTTTCAATGTCACTAACATCTAACAGATGACCACATAATTGAAGTGATTGCACTGGTGACATCTGAAACAGGATAAAGATGTTTTCTAAAATGTAATCAGGTACAATTTCCCTGAGTACACAATGCCCTGGATAAAGATAGTTCCCACCTTGTTATGGCACATCTGACTTCCTGCTGAGCCTTTGAGTGAGGCATTTTACCGTTTCCCAGGAAAGCTGTGTGCATGGTTTTACTTGTGTCCTGGGAGCACTAAAATGTTAGTGTTTGCAAAATGCTTTGGGGCTTAAGCATTAAGTGCTTCCTATTAATTCATTCTCAAGCTGTGCTATTCTGGGGCTTCTACTCAGTGACATCACCACATATGAATATAATCTTTGCAATGTAGTATAAGGTGTACATCTGGTTCTACAAACTTAAACTCACATATTATAGGAAGGTCATATATTGGTGCATATCAAATGATGATTTTCACTGGCATGTGAACACTCACTAGGAAGGGTGAACTGACTCAAGGTAGCCCTCCTGTGCTGCTCACCAGTTAGCTTCAATTCCCTTCTATTTGGTAGAAAAGAGCACACAGTTACCACTGACAGAATAACATGCTCTGGTTCTTCCTTCCCTGAAAACCTTTGTGCCTATGTCCTTGAGTTTTTAGTTATTTTTTTAGATTGAGCTTTCTTGTTGAGCTGCTTCTGGGAAGCCAGTGGCCCTTTAGGTGTAGAAGTACATTGAATGATCATGAATGTGAGGGGGGAAATCTTGCATCATTATACATATATACAGGCATAGAGTATTGTTGCATGCATTTGTGTGTGTCTCTATATATAGATACTCACTCTATTTATAAACACTGATTTCCTGCCTAAAGACAACTCAGTTTCTCATGAGCATTATATTTGTTCTTGGCTTCACAAGGAAAAAAAAAAAATCAGCAAAAGTGTCATCCCAGTTACAAAGTCTGCATGGTTGTTACTTATTTTTAAATATTTAGGGGGTTAGGTGTGATGTAGAATCATTTCAATCAGAAAACCAGAATGAATAATGAGAGAATATGAATACACGTGTTATTCCATTGTGCTGCCTCTCAAGAAACCAATCTTGAGTAGTCAGCTTTTGGGGACTTAAAGGCACCTTGCACCCAAAAAAACCGAAACCAAAGAGCTGGGCTAAGAGAAGTAGGCTTGCCAGTCTCTGCCCCCTGTGAGGGAGCGTGTTTTGCTTTTAAGCTGGGACCAAAGGGAAGTTTTGCAGGTCAGATTTGTCTACACTGACGTTTACCTTCACATTAAATGCATAATTCCATGCTTTGCATCTTGGAGTGTGTGTGTTCTGTCACTGCAGAGTCACAAAGAGAGATGTGCATGTGTGGCTGTTGAGACACGACCTGGTACATTACAGAGCAAGGAGTTTACTCATAGCAAGGATTAACCCCTATTGGGTGCCTACTACAACCGAGTGCCATGTTCCACTGATACACAGCACATACTTTGCCTCTTGCTTGAGCTGTTCTCTTTAAATAGAGATTAAAATGGTTTTTTGGATTGCTTCCCTGTCCCCAAGATCCCATGACAGTTCCTGGGGTTTCTTTTGGTTTTAAAGATTTAAGATGCCTCCATGGGTGGGCCTAGATGGTTTTAAAATGTATTAATGTGGATTTACTCTGGACTTGGGTGTAATTACTTCTGTGCTCTGGCTTTGTTGCTAGGTATGTCTTTGTTAGAACAGCAACACTGGAATATAAGATGACAAGTAGATGTCCAGGCATTTGAAACCAGAAGTCTGGTAAGCATGGTGTTAGGAAAGGCAGGTCCTGCTTGATCAACCTGATCTCCTTTTATGACCAGGTGACCTGCCTGTGGATGAGGGAAAGGCTGTGGATGTTGTGTGTCTGGACTTCAGTAAAGCCTTTGAACCATTTCCCACAGCATTCTTCTGGAGCAGCTGGCTGCACATGGCTTGGACAGGCACACTGCTTGTTGGATGCTGAAGAACTGACTGGATGGCCAAGCCCAGAGAGGGTTGGTGACTGGAGTTACATCCAGCTGGGGGCCAGTCACAAGTGGGATTCCCCAGGGCTCAGTACTGGGGCCAGACCTGTTTGATGTCTTTATCGATGATCTGGTTGAGGGGATGGAGTAGTGCCCCCTCAGCACCCCAGGGAAGCGGTGGAGACACTATCCCTGGAGGTGTTCCAGAAGCCACTGGACACGGCTCTCAGTGCCATGGTCTAGTTGACAAGGGCAGAAGTGCGAACAGCAAGTGCTCGCTCAAAGGTTGGACTCGGTAATCTTGGAGGTGTTTTCCAGCCATAATGATTCTGTGATTGTGTGACCTTAGATCCTGAATAATCAGCCCTTTGGACTCCATGCTGTGTTTGCACTGGACCTAGCCTGCTACTGAAACAAAGGGATTTTTATATCCCATAATAGTCAAACAGTACTCTGCTTCTAGAACTGACTCCAGTGGCTACTATCGTAGGCTTTTCTTTTGTTTTTCTTTTGTTTTTTTTTTCTCATTGTGTCATCTGTAAAAATGGATACTTTCTATGTTATCCAAATACTCAGATTTCAGATGTTTACATTTTATGCATTTATATGAACTAATAATTTGCACATATTTGTGAACTGTATTTAGAAATACACACACAAAACTCAGAAGGGCTTCGAGTGTGCCATGAGACAAGATCAGACAATGAAGTGTTTGGAGAAAAAATGGAGACAAACCAATTGAGACAGATACACATGTATGTACTAGGTAGTCAGCTACAGGAATCATAAATTAGGACCTACTAGCTCAGTAGATAAAATTACTTTTGTGGCTCGGGAGATCAACACAAAATTGACTTATCTGTTATTTAACTGACAAATAAATGTATATGCTCTCATGCACAAATGCAAATAGAGCAGGCACAAGAGAATCTTGTGCTTGTTCATATTAGTGAGCAGCTGGAGTGCTGGTCAGACTTTTGGATACAGCATTTGATGAAAGACAGGCAAGGAACGTGGTCCAGAGGCAAGCAGTGGTGATGAAAATGTGAGACAAGAAGATAAAAGTATCTGGGCTGTTTATCTACAGAAAAGCTGACTAAATGGGGAAAGATGTTCTTTAAGCAAAAGGCAAGTGCTACTGTGAATCTATTATCCATGGAGTAAAGGGTAAGAAGTTACATTGAAGTAAAGTAAAGTTTAGGTTAGGAAAACCTTCTTTTACTCTTCTGGCTGTTCAGTTGTGGTCCCTGAGGAGGCTGTAGTAGCTCTATTGTGGCAGCATTCAAAGAACAAATTTGATGAGCATCTCTCAGAAACGGGATGGAGCTGAGCCGGCCTCGGGGTGGCTGAAAGATGGAGCTGACCTCTGAGGTCCACTCCTGAGCACCAAATCAAAGAACTGGGGCCACTGCTAGAGCTCAAGGACTAGATTAGAAAATGCAGGTTCTTAGAGTTACAGCTCAATGGACCCCTTCCTTATAGCAGCTAGTAACCCCTGCTGCTCCCGCAATTTGTTGTTAGCTGAGGAAAGCACCTGAGAAAGGTGCAGTTCTGATCCTGCAAATTTGTCTGGTAATTCCTTACAATGGACAATCATATTTTTGGCATAAAAATGCAAAAAATTTAATCCGAAAAAACTTGTTAGTTCCATTTGTCCAGCTTTATTTCTCTGCTTTAGACGACGTTTGGTACCTCCTCTTTTCTTCTATTGAAAATATTTATATGCTTTAAATAAGGTCAACTGCTTTAATAAGCTGCACAAAATATTTCTACTGTGGTACGGAGCACTTTATTGCTATCTGTCTTCTAACTGAATGTGCTGCATGTGTGCAATTTGTCTGTGAATTAACCCAGCAAGTCGAGTTTGAGTGTGGCCAAGATACAATAGATTGAGCACAGCTCCCACTTAGTAGGAGAAAAACCTCCTGCAGAGAAGTAAAATCATCCTGAAAATCATCCAGCCTTTGTGGAAAAGATGTATTTTTGGCTGAAACTCTAGGGGAGAAGTACTGATGAGCTTGAAGCTAAGCCCAGATACCAGTCTTGGCAAAAACAAAAGCATCAAACTGGGTAAGAGGGGAAAAAATCCAGCCAAAGAAGTGTGTGGTCTTTTCAAATGGAACAGTCTTTTTTGCACGTTCTCTGGTGTAGAGCAGTGTGGTAAAAATGATGGCCTGCAGACTTACACATCATTTGTTTACTGGTATGTATTCCCCTTAAGGGAGTGGCACATCTCCCACCCCCTTCGCCTCAAAACTTTCTCTCTGCAACTTTTTTCTTTTTTTCCCTACTAAGGAAGGTCTTCCTTGTAGCTGACTTTATGCTGTTCGCACTTCTGCCCTCGAATAAATAAGCTTCAGAAGACTTGAAAGAGAATTTTGTGGAATATAAACATGTTTGGGAGCAATTTCAGTAAGTTGAAATGCTCTGTGTTTGGCTCGGGGTCATTAAATAATTTACTGTTCCTATTGCCAAGCAAGGACTGTTTCATACACTCTTTTCCTGGCTAAATTCCAGCCTGACTATTTCATGTGCCCACCTAAATTCCTCCTGTGTGTTTGAATAGAGATGATCCTCTTCGTTTGCCTCTTTACCTCGCTTGTGCCCCATCTGGCCCGTGCAGCCTGCCCTGCCTTCCACAGGTGCCTGCTCATGGGTGGGTAGGTGATAGCTCCTATTATGTAAAATACTGCAGGCTCTCTCAGGATGAGGAGTGCTAGATGTATGCAAGTCATTTATTATTTTGCTCAGAGCCTGAGTTGAAGACATGCACAACCTGTTCTGACTTCTCCAGAACAGGTTTTAATGTGCACTAAACCCATTTGCCAGCTCTGCTGCACTGCCTTTTGTTTCTAAATTTACCCTGTTGCACAGCTGATTAGGGAGACAGGAAGCAATGTATCTTGAAGCTTTCAGGAGACAGCCCCTCCCTGGAGATGTACTTCAGTGACCTAAATGTACAGCAAACAGCATGTGAGAGGTGGGGTTTCAGGCCCAGGCATGCTGACTTAGGTGATACCATCAAAGAGTCTGTCACTTCCTTCAGAAGTTCACTAACACTTTTTTGCCCCCTCAGATGATTTTATTTCAAAATGCAGGTATGCAAGATAATGTTGCTGTTTCTTGCTGCCCCACACAGGTGGGATGGGACTTCTGGGAGTTGAGGATCAGCAGCGTCAGCACTGGAATAGATAAAGCAGCATTCTGGTGAGCTTAAACTATTCCTGGGAGTGGTTTTTGTTCATCTCCTTTATCATTTTGGCAAATGCCTTAAGGAGCATTGTCTCTCCCTTTTCTATTTTTGGAAAGAGGATTGGGAACGCTTTGTTCTCTTCAAGTAGTGTTTGAGTCCAGCTAGCAGAGACCTCCTCAGCACCGTACACGTCCATCTTGCACAAAAGACAACACGCCGTCTTCCTGAGGTTGTTAACTGCAGCTGATGCCAGCAATCGGGATGCCTGATACACAAAATTCTCTTAATTCCCTGATACAGAAAATAAGGTATTAATAATATAGCCATTCTTGCTAGAAGAACAAGCAAGTTCTAGTTTGCTTTGTGTGGAAAGGCAAAGCAAAACCAGTCGTTTGATACTTCTGACTAGTGAAGTAGCCGCTGTGAGTGGGTGGGCAGGAGTATTACACAAACCAAACCCTGAACTGTAATAGAGCACAGACTTCTGGCAAACCTCCTCCCCTCACATGTCTGTATTAATGGGTGAAATGGGTATAGTTAATTTACCACTGTGAAATGGCTTTATCAAGCCATTTCAAGGTTTCTTTCATGTTACGAGCTAACAAGTTATTCTTGAAAGGCATCCACAAAAAAATATATATAGGGTTAAGAACTCCCCAAATATTTTCTGAAAGTGCAAGCGCCTTCGCTGGGAGCCTAGCTCATCAATAGTGTCACCTTGTTGCACTTAGCAATGCTTACACCTGAATTTTACTTACATGAAACTCTGGGATGCCAGAAAACTGCCCTGTCCAGCCTGGTATCTCTCATTTGTACCAGAGGGTTCATGAACTCTGTGATGTTTTAGAAGCTGCACAGATTTTTCTATGAAAAGCAAGATCAAGATGCTAGCAAGTCAAATCACAGGTGTAGAAACAAGGTACCACAGGTAGTATGGACCCTGGGATGTTCTTCAACTGCATTCACTGTTCGATACAAACCTGTTAGTGCCGTTCTGTCTGGCCAGGAGAGAGGAACAGCAGCCTGTAGTCAGTCTCTCAGGACTGAAAGAAGTGATTGCAAAGGTGCCAGTAATGATGCAGTCATAGCCACTGCAATTGACTTAAATTTGCCATTCATCTGTTATTTCCCATGAAGTTCACTAATCCTCTAAAGCTATCTCAAGTGTTTTTGATGAAAGGTGAATTGCTTGATTCATCCATTCAGTAGGTATGTGGAGTCTCTACATCATTTACCAAAAAAATCATGATGTCACCTTTGCTGTGTTTTTTTAGTGGAGGGTGTGATAGCCAGGTGTCAGAAATGTATCCCATTCCCAGGGTGTAATTCAGTTATCAAAGCATGACCACAGTTAAAACTTAAGAAACACTGAATTAAGTGCATCATTCCAGAATGTAGACAGATAAAAGCAAACAGAGCCAGTAATCCAGCATCCTTTTGGACAGCTGAGCTATGCCATAAATTGCAAGTTAATAATGAGGTTGTTGGTTTAGGTCCTATCTTATTTTTCTGTCTGGAGAAAAAAAAATTGAAACACAGCTGATGGGGCAGTAGGAGACACAGCTCCTAAAAGAGATTTCTCCATTTAGCTGGACTTTTTTCCCCCGATTTATAATAGTAATTCTTTTAAATCTACTACCTTCAAATTGCTCCTGCTTTTTGGCTTTAAATGAAGCAAGGTAATAACTACAGTTGATACCAGCAGAGCCCACTCTTAGCAGACCTTGAGCTGTCCTCCTGCCAATACAGGCCATGGGTTTTCATGTGTCTGAGTGAATCACCCTGATCCTAAACACACAAATCATACTTGTCTGCTACATCTTTAAATAAGCTTGGAGCTCTGCACAACATAATTAAGAGCCATGACAGGGAACTCTATAAACGTTGCTTCCAGCCTACAGTAAATCACAGGTCTGTGTGCAGGACCTTTAACAAACAACTGAATCCAGTTTTCCTTGATGAGTATTTCCATGATTTTAATCTTCCCTTTACAGGGTAAATTCTACCTTTGCTTTAAAAGATCTGGGAGGAATTGAAAAGTGATCCAAATGCTACAATGGCCATCTGTGTTCTTGCCTGCCAGGGTGTCAGATACTCCAACAGCCCTTTCTGTGCACTGTGCTCATCACAGCACAGATCCCCCCCAAACCACAGGGAACTATACATTGAAAACTGAGACCTCCAGTGATTTGGTGACTCAGGCACCAGCATCCCTGCCTGAGCAAGTCCTCCAAAGTCCACACATCCATGAAAAATCCTATAATGATGGGATTAACCCATTAAATTCACTAACAACAGGGATCCCCTCAAAAAGCTGGGCTTCTGTGGCAGTGCTATATCTGAGCAATGGAATTTTTTAAGTGCTCCCTATAGCTTTAGGGAGTGTGTGCTGAGAAATTTGGCTTAACAGGCTTGAAGAAGCCACCAAGTAACTCCAGTGGGTGAGATTGTCCTTGTGACACTCATGCTGTTGAAACTGCCTGAGGGCTCTTGCTCTCCAGCTGAAGCTGACTTTCTGTACTTTGTGACATTTATGTGATTAGTTTGTGGTTGTCTGGGAGAGAGAGCTCAAAAACATCAAACTTGGGGTGAATTTTGCTGTGTTACCAGCTGGGGGAATCTCAGTTTTTCACTGACAGGCACAAAAAGCTAGGACTTCATCTCTTCTTCTCCTCTTTCATAATAAATGAGCAGTCTACAAATTATAACTGATTTTTTAAAATTTGCTTTTTGGCCCTTCCCAATTTTTCTTCTGGTCTAATTCTGCTACTTTTTCCAACCCAAAGGAATTTGAAACTGATACAGCCAATCCGATCTGAAGCAGTAGTCTTTCCCCTCCTTCTCCCAAACAGAATGGTAACCTCAACCCAGCTTTATGAAAAATTGAGATAAATAAAAACTATCTCCCAGGAAAGAAGAAAATTCTTGACAGCTAATTTTTAAAGAGATGGAGTTTGCACCAGCTGCTTACATAAAAAAAAAAAAAAGAGGAAGGAAATGTATCCTACATAGTGTTACCTAATTCAGAAGTTTTGAGGTTTTATGGAGAAGTGTTGATAGGAACCACACTCATATTAAAAAGGTAATATATAAGCATGGACCCAAAATATACAACCTGAATATTGGCTTGCTGATGTTCTGAAAATCAGAAGAAATTCTTATCATAGATTACATTAGTTATGCGACTAAATGATGTTTTTACCAAGTGTGAAGTAAATGGTAGTATATATCTCTTGCTTTTCTTTAAAAATGTCATTATTCAACCAAAATTCTCTTATGCAGAGCAGTGCTTAATTTCTGAAATGGTCATGTCTTAAACTGAAGAATTCCCTTTGTCCTCAATCCTTTGCCTCCTGAAAAATGCTCTAGACATAATAGTCAGTTGGGAATGTCCATTTCTAAATGCTGAATTGCTTCTTGAATGCCCTATGCTAAACATTTGTTAAGGCCAGAATCTCCAGCAGAAGAAAATACATAGATGAAACTTCAAAAAAATCCTAGCTTGGTATAAATCTGAATAGTGTTTATGATCCTGAAATAACTTTTTAGAGTCAGAGCAAAGTGGGGTTATTTTAGCTTAACATTTCCTGGATCTTAAATATATTTGATTTCTGTTAAATTTAACTTCATTATTTTTAGGTTGTGTTTGGTTTGGAACGATTCTAGCATCCTAAGCTATTTTTATGTTGTTCACAGTGCATACTTAAAATCTAATGTGGTTACTTTAGCTTTTTTTGTTAATTGTTAGAACTTTCATGCCACCAATGTTGAAACAGCAAAAGGATGTGTCATTTGTAGTGATACAAAGAAAAGCATCAGCCTTCTAGGTCGAGTGATTTTTTTATGATAGATTAGCTAAATCCTTGGCAATTATATTCTGCTTTGCAGTAGTAAATAAAGAAGAAATCTCTCTGGCAGCTTTAACTGGATCTTCAGCTGCTTCATCCCCAGCAGCGAGCTCAGTTTCCTCCTTCATTCCCCCTTTCACTTGCATGTGAAGAAGAAGGAGGGGATGAGATGGAGAGCATTAGGAGATTTGCTTCTCTGCCAACTCAGGCAAACCACTGCCTGCCCCTTTGTAAAGGGAGAAGAAGCCTTTGCAAGTCCCTTGGAAAGTGGATGATGTACATTAAGGATACTATTCCTCCATGGCAGCAGGTTGCTGCTGAGATGCCGTGAAGAGTTTCCCTACTCACTGTTGCTGCAGAGGCACTCTGAGGAGAACCTGCAGAGCCTTTAGTTTCAGGTGATGCTTTTGCACAGGGAGCTTGTGACAGGACAAGAGGAAATGGTCTCAGGGGAGGTTTATATTGGACATTAGGTAAAAATTCTTCACCGGAAGGGTGGCCAGGCATTGGAACAGGCTGCCCAGGGAAGTGGTAGAATCACCATCACTGAAAGTGTTAAAAAGGAGTTGGCAGCTCTTCCTGGGCACCATGTCACCTACTAAACCACCAGAAAACAGAAAAGAAAGAAAGACCTCAAGAGATTATAAGGTTCTCTGTCAGCCTCCAGAGGAGCTGTGACTCGATGTGACTCAGTGCACCTCAACAACCTTATCTTGTGCAGGAACTTTCAGGAGACCTTGAAAAGTCTCAATAGATTTTTTGATATATTTGTAAAATAACATTGCCCCAGTCATCACAGGAGATTTGACAGCTCCATTTTAAACTAAACAAAGAAGATTTTGCAGCATGAAAAATCATATTGACTGAAACTCTGGCAATCTGACAGCACTTGGGACCTGAATGGAATTAAAAAATAAATACATTCAGCACTGTGTAGGCAATGAAAGCCTTACCTTGGGATTATTTGGTTTATAGCTTGTCCCACACAAATTGCCAAGTTAGCAGTCAAAGGAATGACAGATTGAAGGCTGCTGGGCAGTTCTATCTTGCCTTCTCACATACATTATTTATGCTTAGTCATTGTAATATAGTCTTTAAGTAAATATGGCTACAAATTAACTTCCCTACAGAAGCACATAATGAAAATATTCAGTGAATGAGCAACCAGCCTATGCTATGCAGAAGAAGCTTGGAGCTCAGACTAATTTTTGAAAGACAACGTTACTTCGGATTTTCTTGTTTCAATATACACACACAAAAAAATTCAGTTTTTCTACTGTAAAACTTTGAAAACAACCGTTTAAGATCAACTGAAAAAAGTCTTAGATATATTTATCTACATATTTGTGCACTGTGTTTTCATTTCTGAATTTTCATGTTTAAATTCTATTTTTTTCTCCTAGAAACACCTAGGGCAAAGCTCTGCAGAGGCAGGTACCCCCTTGCCAAGAGCAAGGCTTGCTTGCTCTTGTGGCCAAGAGCAGAGAGGCTGGAAGCACTGGGAGACACGCACGCACACACCTCTGTTTGAAGGGCAGAGTAAGTACAGGAGCACTGTCACACACTGCACACTGTGAGCGTGGTGTAGGAGCCCTGGATGCTCTCCTGACAGATGGAGAGCATTTCAGTTCTCACTACATCATGTGGCAAGGAGTCACACGCCTCTTTGCCTGATGAGCTCTCGTGAAAATAGCCACTGCATCTTACTTGTCTTGAACTTGTTCTCTACAAATTTCATTTGATGTTGTCTGATTTTTTTTGTAACACAAGAAAGGGTGAGGAGTAATTTCTGTTCACTTTATTCCCATTTATACTTCATCTTTTTCTCCTTAGTTCTCCATATTCTTGAGCAGAAAAACTAGTTCATTCAGGTACTCCTTGTGTGAAATTGTTCCTGAACCTCCAAGTCCTTGCATCCTTTCTTTGAGCCTTTCCATTCCTACACTATCATTTTCAACAGGGAAAAGTGCCCAGAGAATTACAGACATGAGCCCAACCTGGCGTTCTCCAGTGCATGATGTTGTTGTCTCCTTCATTCTCCAGTCTCCATAACTTTCGACCAGCTTTTCTGGTCAAGCTGATCAAACTGGAATGTACTAACCTTAACAAAAGATAACAAATGTGTTCTAAAAAACACCCTGCCAAGAATGGTGTGTTCTAGGAACAAGGGTGGAATTGGTAGAGAAATCATTCCTGGAACTTTCCCTTATTTCTGCTTTTCAATAACTCTTACCACCCTGCCATTTCTGTGCCCGACTGTGTTATGAGCAAGGACACATCTAAACTGAGATAATTCTTCTTTCCACTTAGAGTGATTAGAGAGGTAATGATGCTTTTGGGGCAGTCCAAGTAAATATCTAAAGTGAGGTAGGTCCGTAGTACCCTAAAAGTATCCAGTTATCTCCATTCATCACTGTGAAGGAAACGGATACCTCCTGGATTAAATCCAGGTGTCCAAGGCCAGCTGGCAGAAACCCCAACCCTGGGGACAGTGGGCTTATCTAGAAAAGTCAGACAAGTGTTGTGATGCTTTGCTGGTGAGGTCTCTGTGTCCAAGTTCCCCTGCATGAAGAGGAGGAGGTGGCTGGAGAAGATCTTGTTCAGGGTGACACTGGAACGAGACCTTGGAGTCTTGGGCAGCAGCAGGGACGGAGGAGTTGTTGGAGCAGGGTCAGTGGTGATGTGAGGATGACTGGAGTGTGATTGTGTGGAGAGTACAGAGTGGTTAAAACTCTGTACTCTCCACACACTCACACCTCTTTTAACAGAGTGGTTAAAAGGGGTTAATGCAACAGACAGAAGGCTGAAGCTCCAGAGGGCTGTCAGTGGATTTGAGTGATCAGGAAGGTGCTGGGTTATTCAGGTGTTACTGGAGCTGAGGCCTGAGGGATAATGGTCACTGGTGGCAGTGGTATTGGGAAGATGCTGAGGTGCAGAACAGACATGCTGGCGTGATGGGGACAGAGTTTTAGCTTTATCTTGATTGAAAATATTGGGGTGAGGAGCTGGTGGGGTTGTGAGAGAACACTGACTGTTGACTTGGCTGAGGAAGAAAGAGATCATTAGGACTCAGGAGTAAGGAAATGGTTAATGGCCATTGTTTCTGGCCTTTCTTCAATTCTCCCTCCATAACTGCTCTGTGTTGTGGTTCAGGGCTGGAAGCAGCTGTCTGGCCTGGCATTAGGGCCTTTTGTCACCTCTGTCTGGCCCAGCCTAGGGACAGCTGCTCTTCCTCACCAAGCAGCAAAGAAGGGAGCACAGATAGCTAATCTGCCTCTGCACCACCTCTCACTCCTCATCTCCCCTGCAGCATTAGGGGAGAGCGTGCATGACAGATGGCAGAGATGTTTGCCCTGATCCCAAGCTGAGGTGCTCCAATGAGGAGAAGTGCTGATCCATGTCTCTGCTGGAGAATTGAAGCTTTAGACCTAATAAGGAAAAGTATCTACAGGTTTTCAGCCAGTGCAGAAGACCCTGCAAGCAGGAAAAACCACACATGCCAGCTGACTTCCAGATTCCCGTTGGAGGTGACCTCAGCTCTGCTCTGGGCTCTGGAAAGGACAGGGTAGCTATCACCAAGATGTCTTTCCTTCCTTCCTCATCCTCCTGACCACCCTGCACCTCATGTCCCACCAGTCACCCTACTTCAGGTCCTGAGCTCTTTGCTAGCTCGGGTCATTAGTAGCTATCTTTCCAGTTCCTTATGCCATCACAGTCTGATTCTCCGTGGTTTGTTATCCAAGTGCCTTTTTACCTTGGTACCTCAGCCCCACTTCCCTGCTCACACCCACCTCCAGCCTTGAGCCCCCCCAGGCAGCCTGGGCACCCAGAGGCAGCTCCTGCCCTGCTCAGGGCCTGTGGCAGCACTGGAAGCAGGCATTGTCCAGCTCTGCTGGGGACAGTCCTGTGAGGGCCTGGAAATTGGCAGGGGACACACTGTGCCCTGTGCTGACACAGCCCTCTGAAAATTTATCTGCCAAGCTGACAAGTCTCTGCTAAACTACATGAACTGAGACTTTTTAAAAACACATTTATAACCTGGCTATGTCTTCTGGCATCGGGGTGACCTACCCCCCTGTTCTGCCAAATTTCAGGTTCTTGCTCAAATAAACAGTTGCCTAATCTTGCCCTGGAAACCACAGAACCATTTTTACTGAAACTGCCTTCCCCTTTCCTCCTCCCAAAAGAAAATGGAAGGGGAAAGAATCAGCCCGAGGCCAAGCCTTGGCAAAAGACATTTCATCCTGGATGAGTAACATCTAACAAACTTAGCAGCAATTGAAAGCAGGAGCTTGTAACAAGAACTGTCAGGCGGGGATAATTGCAAGCACTGCTACCAACTCTATCTGCAATGTGCATCACCCAGAAAAGGAGGGAAGTGCATAAATGGTAAAAATCATTTTATGTAACCTGAAGAATTGGATGCATGCCTTGGAGTGTCTGTTTCTCATCCTCCTTCATCTATCGTTAGCTTCCCTTCATTGCTCCTCACAGCCGTGCTCTTCCTCCTTTGCAGTTCCTGCCATCTGGAGCAGCGCTCTTGCATTCTCCTGTCAGCTCTCTAACGTCAGCTTCGGGTGACAGTTGTATCTGAGATCTCTTGTTTTTTGCTCTTTCCTCCTCATTCTGCTAATGTACATCTCTGAAAAGATGAAAAAGTTTGCTCAACTCAGCTGAGAATATTTGGGGTTCGTTTTTAAAAAGGGTTATGAAAAGGTGGCAAATCTACAAATTCATGTGATTCTAATCACTTTAACATTTATGACACTGAGTTTCATTGGGCAATTTATGTAAAGCTGATTCCAGATCATGAACCATTATTTAAAGGAAGAAGGCAAAAAAATTCAGTGAGGAAGCCATGGACATCTTAGATTAGAGTAGCTCCATTTTAAAGAGGCACTTCTAGTAAAATCTATTTTCTTCCCGAAATCGGAAATATTAATAGGTGCTTCATTTCACTCCCTGGCTATTTTGTAATGATTTTTTAAACTCTTGATGCTGAAAAAATCTGCATGTGAGAAGCAAGAAAGAAATATTGACTTACAATTTTGCACATGAATGAGCTTCAGATAAAGGCAACTAAAAACTTGATAACACCCAGTCTATAACACCCATCTCCAGGAACTGTTTAAATCTCCTTCTGTTTATATCACCTGCAGATATAAGCTTAAAAATAAGATAGTAGATACGAGTGGCATATTTAGGAGATTTGTTGCTCACCAATGACACGGGATAGACTATCTACAGGACAACTTGGTTAGCCAGCTGTACTTTGGATTCACAGAAGGCTAAAAATCTGCCCAGTCAGTTGTAGAAAGGATTCAGCCATTTCCCAGCTGTAAATCCAGGAGACTGGTTCATAGTTATCTAATCTGATATCTAGCATAACACAGGCCGTGGGGCTTCCCTGGACTGATGTTTACTCAATTAGACCATAATCTTCATGAAAAAGCAATACCCAGGCACTCTTTTAAGGTAGCTCTAGGTACTTCTCAGACTGAGCCCCCAGATATGAGCCTCCAGGTTTTGCATCCGTAATGCTCTCAGATTACCTGTGGGTGTAACTTTGAGAGTTACCTAAATGTTGGCGCCTGCTTAATGGTGATGAATCCCTGTGATGTGGAGTCACCCGGCTGCTGGGTAACACCAGCAGTTTAATCGTGGTCATACAAAGGACATCTCCATTGGGACGAGAACTGTTCCACCGGCTGCAATTGTAGAACAAGAACCTTTGTTTCAAAAAGAGCCTATTGCATTTCAGTAGCAAGTTCCTTTACATTATTTGCTGCTAAACTAATCTACAGTCTGCACTGATCAATGCAAGTACCTGAGTTTTCTGAGTGCAAACCTCTTTTCCCATTCACTTAGAGCAAAGGGAGCACAGTGCATTAAGGAGGCGACTGCCTTTGCACAGCTGCTGAATCCTGCTCTGAAGATGTTTGAAGACGTTGTCAGAAAGGAGACCAAGACAGAAAATCAGAATCCACAGTTTTCCTTATTTATGGGTTCTATGACTTTAAGCTCTATTTACATGCTTTACCTTTCTGGTTTCTTGCTTCGCTGTCTTCTGGCAAAGGTGCATGTAATCGGATGGTTTAATCGGTGGCACCGTGGACTAGAGGGATGTGGCACAGTGTGATGCATGTGGATCATGGGGACCTGCTGGCTGGGTCTTGTCCTGTTTCCTTTCCATGTTTCCTGTTACCCAATTATGGAATGGTGTTTGTGAGAAACAAGCTCAGAATGAGAATGTGAATTGCTTGTTGGTGCCTCCTGGGGAGAATCAGATGGTCGGGGTGGGGGACAGGGTGAGAACCCCGTCCCGAGGCAGGGAAATGGTGAGTGCTGTTAAGTCAAACAGGTTCAGGTCTCTAGGCAGCATTTCCATGGAAGTTCAGCTGGGAAATAAAACACATTGCTACAGCTCTGAACAGAACTGCAGTAGGTGAGAGAGCCTGAGGGTTTGAGCCAGCTACATGGCAAGAGGGGTAAGAGAGAGACCTGAGTCATATACTCTATCTGCGCTTTTTAAAGCCCTCGTACTCCTAGTATAAAAACCAAGGCACAGATTCTCTGCTTTCCTTAAGTCATTGCCACAGCTGGACGAGCTAGAACAATAACTTCATTGTATTCAAATGCATTTGTGGTCCATTTTTATCTTTTCCTATTTCTGTGAGGTGCAGGGACAGCTGCGAGATAGCACAATCTCTCCTTTAATCAGCCTTCTTCCAAGGGAGGCCTGGGAACTGCAAGGTCACGGATGCTGGCCTGTGAAACTGCTGAATGAACCTGGCAGCAGCAGCTCTGTTTACACAGAAAGCTGGTACATAAACGGCTGGGCAGTGCGCAGGGAGGAGAGACAAAATGCAGGCCCTCTGCTCCAGCCAGAACCAAGACTAAGTGTGCTTTCTAAACAAGCTTTATAATGGATCTCCCAGATGTTGAGAACCAGATGTTCAAGGATCTTCCTATTCCAAATAGAGGTTGGACCTTGCGTTATACACCCACCTTCCCTGTATGCAACATTTAGGAGGACTCAAATGATCCAAAATGTCAAGAGGTAAAGCAAGAATTGGGAAGCTTCTTGGAATGAACCAGCAAAAAGTTCTAGGGACACACATTTGTTAAAATACTGCCTTTCAGGGACTTCATTGCCTTGCTTTACTTAAGTCCATAGCTCAGAGGCTTCCCTTCAGCCCAGCTGTCTTTGCAACTTATTTGCTTTAGAAGAGAGAAAGTGGTTGAGTTTGTTGTGATAGGGGATATTGCACAGGATCTAACACACTGATTGCCCATCCCTGCTGATTTTGAGTAATTTCAGTGTCCCAGTGTGTTCAGGTCTCCAGCCCATGAGTGAGTTGAGCAGTGCCCAGGAGCAAGTGAGGACTCGTGCTCTTGTGGCTGCACTTGTGCGCCATCAGCTGAGAGGGTGAGCCAGGCCTGGCACCGGGGCCACCATGCTGAGCCCCCTGGCCTGGTAGCCCGCTGCACAGCTCACGTGCCCAGGGTGCAGAGGACCTGTTGTGAATTCCCTCCTTACTCTGAAGTGTTAAATGAGTACAACCAACATGTCTGGGTTATAGATAGCTTGTAATAATGCCACGATTGATTTGCCAATCTTCCTATAGATGCTTTAACTATCAAGCAGCCCAAGGGTTATAGAGTGCTGAGGCTGAAGACATAAATGCCATGTCTGATGTGGTACAGTGGCAGGTAGGTAGGAGATGGATTTTCTTCCAGTAAACTACCTTAACATGCAAAATACTAGTTAGAGTCCTTCTCACTTTCTTTAGGCACAGGACTAGTTGTCTTTGGCTACATTATTTTGGATTCAAGTATTCTGATGTCTTATAAAGAACTGATCTTATAAAGAAATCTGCCTCCAGACACGACTGAGCAGTTCACTTGACCCTCAGTGCTGTGTGAGAGGGACAAAGGAGAAGTACACCACACAGATTAGCAAGAACTCCAATTTGTACACTTTGAATCCCTGAAGGGGATCTCTTTCCTCCTTCATTCAAAGATGAGAGGGCCTGAGGCGTCAGCTCAAATGCTTCTATTTTAAGCAGGCTGTGTATGATAAGCAAGCAGCAAACGTGCTGTTAAATGTGGAATTTGCAGAAAGGGTGTGTGTAGTATGCCCCGGAGCTGCTGCCAGGAGATCTCTCGGCTGCAGCAGTGCGGTCAGGTGTCCCAAAGGGCACTCACCAGTCACCCAAGCGTTACCCTTTCAGAGGATGTATTTTGGGAGCTTTGCTGCTCCTCGTCTCCCGCATCAACTTGAAGATCCCCTCTTGGAAAGGAGCCACCTCTGCCTGCTTTCCAGCAGCTTGGTGAGGGGGGACACGGGCCAGCGCGGGGGTCCTGCTGCCAGAGTGCCCCGTGCTGCCACTTTGTGTCCGGCTTGTGTCAGCCAAAGGTAAGTGCCCCACAAAGAGACAGCATGTGCACTTGTGGAGCAGCACGAAGGGCTCTCTGGGCTGCAGTGTAACCCAAAGGACACATCCATAGCAGATAAGTCAGAGGGCACAGAGCTCGCCAAAGCTGTAGGCAGAAGGGTGCCGGTGAAGCACATAGAATATGGATGGGAGGGTGAGAGCACTTTTACTTAATTCAACGAAATATCTTATCTGGTGCCAGGGGAAAGTAGTTCTTATGTAGCTACAGCTGCTAAATGTCTTCATGTATCTTCTGTGAACAGCATTAAAAGCTGTCCAAGGCCAGCCACCCACAACAATTACTGACCAAAAGCGCACAGAACAGTCAAAGTAAGAAACACTTTGAAACGCTACATTAAGCAGGGTTTTTTTTTATTTTTCCTGTGATTTAAGGAACCCACTCATTGACCTACCAGGGCACTGATTTCAAGAGAGAAATAAAATTGGCAGAAAACACTGAGAAGTGTCTGAGCAATATCTGAGCTATTTGTGAAGCAACTGAAATTCTGAATTAAAAGTTATAGATTGCATTTGTTTTCTATTGTGGTCATATTTATTACAGATATTATGTTTGTATTTGCAAATCTAATGTTTTCTGGGAAGACTTTCCAGACTCTGAGATCACATGCAATGTAACAGGAATGCCTAATTTGGTGAAGAGATGTGTAAGAACTTCCTGAGATACTTGTCAATAAGAAGAACAGCACGGGTCAGGTTGGGACACTGCTCAGGGCTCCTGCTCCGAGGTGGGACTATTACTGGCCAGGACACCCATGCATAGTCTCAAAAATGAACTTTTTTTCCCTTATTTGTCCACCCGGTGGTGCTAAAACACCACCAGCCCCTTTTAGCATTTCCTCACCGGCCTGTGTCAGGCAGAGTGTCTGTGCTCCGTGCGATGTTCAAAATCTACTTCTGCAAATTCGAGGGTCAGGAAACCAAATTAGCTCCCTGTGTCTCTGCTTTGTACCCTGTTGCTGCGTTTCCAATGAAATAGAGATAAGACTTGTCATGCCTAATTACATAGGATGAGATTAGCAAATCCATGACCTTTTTCTCTAATGTTGATCATAATTTAATTAATTTGTGATTCTGTGTTAATTTTAGAGAACAAGTGGTTGAAGCATGGTCGCTACTTTTGTTTTCCAAAAAAGTTGACAGAGAAGAATTGACTCTGCTAGGTAAAATTGGGTGGGGAAATATTTTCTTTTTCTGTTAACCAACTGATTAAA
>WAAG01068023.1:3621-14140 GCA_013390105.1 Tichodroma muraria
CTAGTTTTCCCCTGAAAGGTTCCATGCAGGCAGCATAATAAACTGATGTAATTAAGCACAGTCAAACAACACTGACAACCGGGTGATTGACCATCAGTAGGATGAGGGTTTCAACAGAACTCCAAGTATAATCCATAAGCTTTTCTCCATCCCAACAGAACTACTGTCCATCTTTTGCTGAAATACATTTTCAGCTTGACCAGGGTCAACGGCAAAACACAAACTTTGCCAGCAAAATTTGGCAGCAGAGGATTCTATAAATAAGCCTTCCCTTTGAGACATTTTTATTAGTTCTAGAAGCAGCATTTTGAAATTTCAGTATCATTTTTCAGACTAAATGAACCCTGATGGGCTGAAGCCGGCATTTCTTTTACAAAACATCATTTATCAAGTTTTTTTTTGTTTCATTTTCAAGAACAAATACTGTTGGAAAAAGACAAAGAAACAAAAATGCCTAGATCAGAGCACAGATTAAGCAAAAATCTCTTCTAAATTACCTTCTAAGTCCTGTAATATTACTAATTACTTTTAGAAAACAGAAAATACAGTAAGAAATAATTAACCTAATGCAGACTGTTCTCTCCTGAATAAAGGTTTTCACAAGAGTAACGGAGATGAGTCATTTAAATGCAGACAAAAAGCCATAAGGCAGATGACTAACACTTTTACCCATGTGCCAGAAAACAGAGACAAAATAATCCAAATCTACTGGACCTCTGATTGGCATGTGTAAAACTTCCAGTGCAAGGTAGATCTTTACTGTTCCTCCTCAGGATAAGCCAGTAGAGTTTGTGACATGCAAAATTTGCATGGTACAAGCCATGTCCTCTTCCTACAGCAATAATGAAGAGGAGAAAAAATGGGAAAATGTGAAGCTGATGCAACAGGAATATTGACTTCATTTTTAGAACAACTGAATGTGAGGACAACCAAACAAATAATTGCAATTCTTACACCTTTAAGTGAAAGAGGAGACTTTGCATTTTCCAAACTGTGATCAGCTCACTACCAGCAGGGAGGAACCCTATGGATCCTACAAGGACAATTAAGTTACAGAAGAATAAATGATCATCCCTTCAGAACATGAGCCAGAGAATTCACTTGCATATTTACTGCAGACACTGCAGTATCAATATAACTGTTGACGCAGCCATTGAAACAAATAAAAGTTGTAAGGAATAAAGTTTTAGATGGTGTATCTTTATTAGCCTCTACCATTCTTTGTTTTCATCCTGCTTGGCTGACTAAGTGAGACAACTGGTAATGTTATTTGTGTAGACAACATTTTTCCCCACAGCATCATCTAAAACAACAGGCTGAGCATTCTATACTTAATTACTTTATTTTCAACTGTTTGTGTGCTACATGTTTTTTAGAAAAAAAAAAAGTCTGGCATTGTAATTGGCTTTAAATTCCAGTACATCAAGACTCAGTGGGTAAATACAGCTGTAAATAGCAAGGAAAAACAAAAGTGATAAAATAGCAATTCCACACCTTGACTGATATATTTACACCTGTCTCTTTATATCAATCTTCATCTCTGAAAACAGTGATAACTGTGGAAGTTCGTAAAATACATACATGCTCTTTATTCACAAAATTCCTGGAATTTAACAAACTAAACAAAACTACAACTGCTTTTATTTATAGCGACATAAGATTATCAATAGAAACACTTGCAAAATGAGTATTAGAGATGTCTGGTAGCTGGAAGTTTGGTCATTTTGTGAATATCTGTATATGCTCCCTCTTTTACGCTTGATATTGACAGCAAAAACAGTGAAAGCCAAGGATAAGCGCACTGCCTATTTCAGACACCTAAGTTAAAACACATTAACCTATTTGCCACTGAAATACAAATTTCTCTTTCTAAACTAAGAAAAATCTCTTCAAGTTCTTGAACAGTGCAGTGTCCAGTTTAAAAGCAGAAATTTAGAAGCATCAATTACAAGTAACACCTGGGGCTACTGCTCTTATATGAGAAATACTTGGAATCTTAATAAAATAACACAGGCAAGAATTCTACTTTATATCACTGCTTAAGTTGGCACATTTTATCATCACACTAAACTATTCTTTAAATATGAGAAGAAAGTACTGAGCCTCTCATTAGCACTACTGGCTACAGAGGCAATAATTTTAAGGCAGTCCTATGTCCAAATGCTGGTAATAACACATAAAATATCTCCTGAGAAGTTTTTAGAGAGGAAGAAAAATAATGTAGAGTGAACATATAAAGGAGGTACTGTTGAAGGACATCTTCTTCCCAGCCTGAGGGACACTATTTCACCTGTGCTCCTGCAGTCTCTACCTCTGTGCATGCTCCAACTAAGGAGATCAAAAGCAATTTCATATTCTGCTGAGGCATTTCAGAGCTTATCACACTATTTGTGCAACTTCTGCTGTGGTCTCTCCTGACTCTCTCCACTGAATTTCAAATTTCAACATCTAAGTGGAAAAAACGCTCATTTTCAGGTAACTTGCTGTCAGTATTTGAGCGACAAAGCAGAGTTTAAAAAGGGCACCTTTGAAAAAAGTCTCCTACTAAGAAAACCTTTAGAGGTTTAGAAGAGTGGGGGCAGCTCTTGCATTGGGGACTGTAGGGTCCATCACCACCAGAACGGGTCAGCTTGGTTAAGTGTCGCTCAATCATTTTACTCTTGTGTTACAGGCACAACAGACATGGCAATGCCAAACCCAACACTGCAAAACATCACTACCAGAAGTGTAATTTGCCTCCCTCTATTTCATGGTTGTAGAAATCAGGATGAAGTTTTAGATACGTAAAAGAAGGAGCCTCATGTACCAGGATGCTGGTCTCTACCAGATTTGACAAAGGCTACTGCTAATCAAGGGAAGGTTTTAGATGGAAAAACAACTATCACTTAAATGAAAATGTGAATTTTACCCAAACAATCTCAATGGATTTACTTGGATTTACTGCATGAGGTAATTAATCCTGTTTCTTGACAGATCCAAGATTCCTGGCATAGGTGCACAAACTGCACTTAGGGAAGAGTGGGAGGAAGCTCTCAGCCACAGAATCGATGCAGAGGCTCAGGTGAAAACAGGCAGAACAAGTGAAAAAGGACATATAATCAAAAATACTCCCTTCCTCAAGAACTTGTGTGTGAAAGCACAGGGTATAAAAGAAAAATTATCACCTCATTTTGTGCTACTAATCCCCCAAACTATCCTTCCAAACGTATTCCAGTAATGCCAGACAGATGGCAAAGAGTGATTTCAGTGGTTCCAGGTGAAGACACCTGGCTAAAAGCCTTATTACTCATTTGTTTCCTTGATTCTACCAAAGACATTCAAGAACAATTTTCCTTGCTAGTGTTTTCTAACATTTCATTATACTTCCCCCATTGCACTTGTTTTCAAGAGACAACACCTTGCAAACAGGCAAAGAGGCTTCTGCATTGGAACTCATTCAGGCAATACAGTCATAAAAAAATAAAAATATTGTTTGAAGATCTAAGTGACAGTTTTTCCTGCTCTTTAGGGAGGGCTGCTTGGAAGCAAAGAAGGACAACAGAAAAGTATTTTTTGCTGCTAGAATGCAAAAAACAGGAAATTCTACTTCTGTTCTGGATATTCTTTACAAACTGTTACTGCTCTGTTTTGAAAATCCTACCAAGCACCAAAGACCAAGAGCCACACCAGATGATTAATCCACTACTCAACACTGTTTCCAAGTAGAAGTAATGATTGGAAAGATAAATAAACATCAAGACAGGCATTTCATAGGGAAGTGAAGTGTAGAAGCTGAAATAAAACCCTCACTGAAGCACTAACAAATAAATAAATACAATATGAACCAGTTCTAGAAGAGAAAATCAATAACTGAGTATGAAATGTACAGTACAAGCAATTTGACACAGAGAATGACATCTCTGAAGAGCAACAGAAATAAAGTGTAAATATGTACAATATCTGGAGTATCCAGTGATGAGGCAACTGGTGCAACACTCACAGCTGCGCGTTACTTTACCATTCAGGACAATCCAAAATCCAGAAAGAGAGAATGACAACCCTATTTTACAAACTACACGTCCTAGTCCTGCAGTCTAAGCACATGTAAGGGACAGGATAAAGGAGACTAAATATAAGCATTATAAGCTCCACTTCAGTTTAGCATCACCTGTGATATTATGCAGTCCAAGCAGACTGACTAAGAACTACGAGGTAAGCATACAACCTTAGGCAAGTCCTGACGGGCAGTCAAGAGTCATTGTCACCCACACACAGATGAAAAACTCAGGCATAGATCATGTTTTTTTATCAAAACTGACTTAAGCAGTGCTGTATTTGAACCCCAGCTGGCACCTAAGCCCCATGCTTAATCCCCCCACCAGTGGGGCAGGGGAAATAATCAAAGTGTCCAAGCGAAAAAAACCTTGTGGGTTGAGCTAAAGACAGTTTAATGGGCAAAGCAAAAACTGTGTACACAAGCAAAGCAAAATAAAGCAAGGAATTCAGTCACTGCTTCCCATTGGGAAGGCAGGTGTCAGCCATTCCCAGGAAAGCAGGGCTCCATCACTTGTAATGGTGACTTGGGAGACAAATGCTATCACTCCAAACATCCCTCCTTCTTCCCCTAGCTGCATATGCCGAGCAGATGCCATATAGCCTGGGACATCCCCTCGGTTAGTTGGGGTCACCTGTCCTCACTGTGTCCCCTCCCAGCTCCTTGTGCACACTCATCCGCCACACCCTTTCCAGCACAAATCCAAAACATAGCCCCAAAGCAGCTACTGAGAAAAAAACTAACTATAGCCAGCCAAAACCAGCACAAGAACTTTGATATCAGATCTTGAAATAAAAACAAAAGCTTTTCAGTAAGAAACAAGTTAATCAGTAAAAACTGTTTAACAAAAATTGTGCTCATTTGTATTTGGGCATGAACAGAAACAAGGGGAGAGTTTAACTGGCATTTTAACACCTTTTCATTAACAAAAAGAAAAAAAAAGAAATCCTGATGAGATCATGAAATACAGCACTAATTTATCCAGATTTATCACTTTTATGAAATCATCACTCTCAGACTTATTAGATTTCACTACACATTCTAGAGAGGTTACAAAACATATTAACTTTTGTCTAGAAAACAAAACTAAAAAAAGACTTAAAATTTGGCATGACTGATTCCTTCTCTAATGTTCCTTTGCTGTAATTTTTACGAGTTACAGCCTTCACATTAAACTTCTATGTATAGTATTTTTAGATCATATCTAGAAATATTCAGTAATTTATTTTTTTTATTTTCTTTAAATACCCTCCTACATAGTAGAAATAAAATGATGGAATACATGTTACACATCATTCTTGTACGTGGGGCAAAATGGGCAAAAGTAGCTGCTCAAATGAGGAGAATTATTTTAAATAGAAGTAATATGGGGAAAGAAGATAAGAAATAGATATATAACGGTTCTGGTTTGGCCTTGATTAGCCAATTTTGTAATAATGACAAATGATTAAACTAATGAAAAGGGTGGATACACATGTTAAGATGAGAACCCTGGGAATCTTTCTTTCTGGTTTCTAGCTTAGAAAATGGGTGGCCAGTGCTGGCCGGGTCCGCTCTGCTGCGCGGCCTGGCTGGCCCAGGCCAGCCCCGGCATGGCTGAGCAGGGGAGGGGAGGCCGCGGGCCCCAGCCATGGCTGGGCCAGGCCACGGCTGCTGACATCTTATCAACATGAGCCCTGCCCCACCACCAGCCCGGGCTAAGCCAGGGCCTGCCAGAGAGAGAGCAGCTACAGGACGGCCAGGCAGGGACTGGGCGGGCCCCAGCGGCTCCCAGGGAGGGGAAGCCATCGGCCCATGGTGTGTTACAGCTGATCCCAGCCTGGCTGATGAGATCCAAGCCATTCCCCCTCCCGGCACGGCCACTGAAGAAACCTCCCAACTCGGCCACAAGTGGCCAAGGGGCTGTGCCAGAGCCGCGAGAGATCACGCGGCTGAGACCAAGGGGTGGCTCCGCTGGCCTGGGGAAGATACTGACTCTTTCAGTGCACAGATGAGACCTGCACACCTCAATCCTCGCTTGAGTGAGAGAAAAGGACAGAGTGAAGACACGTGGAGGACAACATGAAGGCACCAAAGTCAGTCAAGAAGAAGTTAGGTCCCAGATGAGAGGCAAATGAGGACATGCCTTATTTTTAGGCTGAAATTCTCTTGTAAGCCATGGTGATGGACAATGATACATTAAATATCCCTTTAAATCATGGAAAAGTATGGAGGAAATAGAACGTTCAAATTGCAGACCTGAGCAAAGGCATTCAGTGCTAAAGTAAAGAGATACTGAAGTGGCTGTGATTCCATGAGAAGTTTGAACAGAGAAAAACAAGAATAATAAAAACCCCTTCGCCCTGAGAGAAGAAGAGAACCTCTGTTCCCAGAGATAAAGATAATCCTAGATATAGATAAAGAGAACCTTTGGTTCTGAACAGTTCATACTTAAAATAAAACCCCCAATAAGGTAACATGGCCCAGAAGTACAGCTGTGAGAACTCTGAAAATGAGAACTTCATGAATGCAAATTCCTGGGCAGCTGATATTTGTAGAAATTAAAGCCACAAAAAAGCTGTTTTCTTGTAAAAAATTCTCCATCACATAACAAGAGATACTCCTCTTCCTAAGTAAACTGTTAGACTGTATTACAATATATATAGTCTATAGTTATATATTATTATAGCTAGCTAATGTAATAGTTATAACATAACTATTGTAAGTAAATATTCTAAAGACTATTCTAAAGGTAAAAAACTGACTGAAAATTCGGGGTGTTGTTTCCATACTTCGTCAGTAAGATGGAAAAAAGGTGTAAAGGGAGGAAGAGGAGTGTTCGAAATGTTTTACTCTGATTTTTATTATTCTTCTTTTAGTTCTGTTAAATTTTCTTTTTACCTTTCAAAGTTTAAACCTGCTTTGCTCTTAGTTAACACATTTCAAATTAGCAAACCAAAACCACTACACAAATTAGTGTTTCTACCCAGTTTCAAACTAAAACCACTACAGTAACACAAAATATGCTGAGTAGAAAGAGACTCAGAGGAATTATCAAGTCCAATGCCTAGCCCTGCACAGGACCATCTCCAATAATAAACTTAGAAATTTCAAGTATTACCTAATTGCTGCTGCAATTCTAATTGTATGATCAGTAAAATATTTTAATCAGATGAAGAAGGAAGATTCTCTGCCACACTATGTTCCTTTGCAGACCTGACATTTACACGTGTTTATATCCTTGTAGCAAAAGTGCATAAAAGCAATAGGTGAATCAAGTCACTCTATACAATCTCATTCAGATTAACATCCAACTATTTATTTCACTTAATGTGAAAATCCTTTCTAACCACTAATGTTTTCATAAAGAGTTCAGTCTCCACTGTCAGAAAAATTTAAAGCCCAGAGGGAACTTCTGAAGCATAAATAGGATTAAGATTTCTTGATGCTTTTTATATAACGCATTTCATACCCCAGGATGAAAAATTTTCATGTAAGAACGTTCCCATAAGCCTTTTCTATGCAGATGCTTTTCTTTTTTATCCCAAAGCACAAATACAGTATAAATAGCAATGACAGAGTTTCAGCCTTCATGATGTTAGCTTATAAAATAAAGATCACCATAAAGGGACACTTCCCATTATAATAATGTACAGCAGACGGGAGGCTTTGGTTCACTCCCTATGGAAAATGTGTCAAACATGCTCTTCTGTATAAAGCACAAGCTGAAAAATTCAAATTGTGAAACCTTTGTTGTCCTGCATTTAAATTGCCTTCTCAGTACTGTGTGCCAGAAGGGCTTGTTATGCCAACAGGAAAGCAGTCAGGGGGAAAAGGAAACAGCAGGAAGTCAGATGCGCATTTGGCGTTACTCTAAGATGCATAGAATACATTTAAAATATGAAAATCAGTAAGCCAAAGAATGAGGTAAGCTACTGCTGCAGCTACCAGATGTGGTAGGTATCTCTGAAACTGAGGCAAGCTTGGCAAAACTGCTGCATTTCTTCCAAAGTAAGGTTGATGGGGCAATGGCCAGGCTGACCTGCCAGCAAAACACAAGAAATGGCTTCTTCATGATGATCTCCTTGCCTCCTTCAGCAACACTCCATGAACAGACACCTTTATATCAACAATTTTCAACAAAACACGTTCTGAGAGACCTGAGTTCTCAAAAAATCTACCATGCTGGCTGCACTTTAAACACTGACATAAAAGGGCCATCTTTCAACACAGCTCAGTTCTGTGCCAATTTTATCAGTCAGGTCAATAGTATCTTTGTATGCTTTCTGGATGACAGGCGAACCACTGTTAAATACAGAACACCTGAAATAGAAAAATTAAACACTAGATTTTTTTTTTTATTGCTCAGTTTTTACAGCAGCTGTTAAATTCTACTTGAATTAACTCATTTTTCACAGTAAAAGCAAGCGTTCCAGTTTGTGTTGTAGACAAACAGTTGGAGCTAACTTTTTAGAGCCTCTTTTTTAGTGGAAATGTTAAAAAAAAAGGTTTCAATTATCGAATCAGAATAAATATACATTGAAAAGTTCAAGGCAGCCCATGAATGGAGTCTGCTATGTCCTGGTATCATCACTGCTCTGGTGATCTGGAAACAGCAACTTAAATGTGTGATCTAAGTTTCTGCTTTGGACTAGAGTAAAGCCATTATTGGAAAGCCAAGTAAGGAAGCCACTTGAGAGCTTGAAATTCTTTGAATAGCTTTTTTTCTCTGCTTGTTGCAGAAAGTGAGACTGTTTTCCTTTCTCAGCAAAACTGCTGGTATATTCTAAATGGAAAGCTGTCCCTGTGATAGTACATTTTTAGAGGCTATTTGCACTTACAGTCTAAATTTTAGTCAATGGCATGGGCTATACTTTTACAGCATCTAAATCCTATTAGAAACACACTCAGTCAGACAAGAGTTTAGCAGTGTAAATTTTGCTGCTCTTGGCTTCACGACTCTCAAAAGTGTTCAAAATTAATATATTTTACCCCTTGATCAGTGACATGCCATCCCATGGCTTATCGCTACTAAGCCTGGTTTTATCCCCTTCCCCCTTCAAATCCAGTTTCAGTCTATTTCAGTAACCCCTGTTAGCTCTTAACATGAAGATCCTGTTGCCCCTTTGAGACAGACTGGTGTACTCTGTCTCTTGCCGCAGGCCTGGTGTCATGTAGACCAACCCACGAGTAAAGAGCCCAAAATTCTCATGGTGACAGCAGTCACCGAGCCTGGTACCGGTCAGTGGGGTCTGCCTGCTCCTTCCAACATCACTCTCTGCAGGTGGTAGGACAGAGACTTTACTGCTTGTGCTCCTTACCTCTTAACCAGTCATCCCAAGGCCCTGATAGCTCTTTTGACTGCCCTTGGACTTCTTACCGCAATTTCATCACAATACTTGATGCTCTAAGAATAAAAGTAATAAGGATCCATTTCATATCACATATCAGGAAGGCTAATTTTCTCAGACTTGTAACAATAGAAAAGCAAGAAATTGAACATTTACTCAAACACGGACTAAATGACAGATNTTCTACTGTTAAATAAATTCTTTTTTCTTCACAGGAAATATTAAGTAGTAGTTTGAAAGAGAACATGGCAGAATGTAGCTGAACAATGCCCAGTGAGAGGCAGCAAATCAGTTGCATCCTCTTTACCATTTTGAGGCTTCTGAAGAAAAAATGAATAAGATGAATTTGTGCCAGCGAAGAGGTTAATTCTTAGCCTTATCTTTCAAAGTTTAAAATCCATTTCTAGGTTTAGTTCCTTAATTTTGGATTAATCTGATTTAAAGTATTTTTGTGATTTTATTTCTTTTACCTTTGGTTCCTTCCTCTTTACTTCTCCCAAATCTACATTGTCTACTTTCATTAATACCCTTTTGATTTCTTCCTTCATTTTGTTTCCTCACCTCCACCTCACAGAACATAGCATTTTCTTTTACATTGCCAATCTTTTGCCATCTGGTAACTTTCAAGAAAAGCAAACCACCACAGAAATTTATTAACTTTTTACAGATTTGCTATCGTGTCTCTGACATTTTCCTAGGCCTGACTGAATCTGTAACACTTAGTAATTTTGCAACCTTTAATTTCACCTTCTGCTGCTGTTCTTCTCATTCCTAAAGCTTTCACCTTTAAAGTCTATAGATACCCTTCAATTCGAACTTGAACCCTCTTCTTTCATCACTGCATCCATTCTAGACCTCTATCAAAACCTCTTGCTCTGCCTCTTAATATCCCTGGTTGCGCACCCATTCCTTTTAATTTAGTTTCCTTGCTTCAGCTTCTGCACATGCTTTGCTACTCCAAAATTTACCAGAAATCTATATTATTTAAATATAAATTGATGACTTTGTATGCCATTTACTATACTGCCTTTTCCTCCTAGTATACATGTATATATTTACCGGGGTGGGGGAAGCCTCCCCTATGCCTGATAAGGCCCGAAATGTGGCAGTGGAATAATTGACCAACATCTTCCTCTTACCTCTTAATTACCTGCAG
>WAAG01068024.1:0-16277 GCA_013390105.1 Tichodroma muraria
AAATTCATTAATATCATCAGGGATTAGGAGGCTGATTAAAGTGTAGCTGTTAGCGTATGCAAATGAGCGATAGGCATTTATCAGAGCCTGTGCAAGCTGTCTCAGAGCTGTAAAGCCCACGTATGTTTTTCAGCTGATTAAAACAGTTTTAAGTTCTGGAGGATTTTTTTTTTTTTTTTTTTTTTTTGTGGGGGGGAAAAAAAAAAAAAAAATTAAAAAACNNNNAGAGAATAAAAAAAAAAAATTTAAAAAGCCACCATCATCTATCCTTTTCCTTTTGGCTAAATTCCTCTAAGTGCACTCCAACCATTTCCACTTGAATGCACTCACTCTCTCTTTCTCTTTCGGGTAATGAGAGTTTGGGAAGGAAATGAATGCAAACGAAGCATGAGGCTTGCGACAGCCTCCTTGGCTTCCAAGGAACTTCCAGATTGAGCCCATCGGAGGCTGTGCCCCTGGAACATCTCTGGAACGTGGACATGGTGCAGCCTGGCCAGGCTCAGGCCCTGGGGGGAAGAAAAGGGCTGGTGGCTCTTCCTCCTCAGCTTCATCACTCTTGGGGGTCACGTTTGGAGCCCTGCCTCACTCTGGGGTGGAACCGGGGTCTCCATCCAAGCCTCTCACAAGCCCGGCTCCCTGTTGCAAAGGATTTGATATTCCCACCCAGGCAATAGCTCCTCCTCGTTTTGGATGGGCTGGTGGTGAATGGAATGGCAGTGGATAAGCAGGCGTCTGCAGGGGGGATATGGGATGGGATGGGATGGGATGGGATGGGATGGGATGGGATGGGATGGGATGGGATGCAGTCCACGACCTGCTGGAGCACAAACCCTGCCACGAACCCTGCCCCAAACCCCACGACAGAGCTTGGAGGAGGGACATGTAAACCACAGCAGAGGAGCAAGGTCAGAGAGACCTGCAACTATTCCATGCAGACATCTCCAGATTTCTTTTTTTCTGCACCCCACACCCCACTGGACCTGCCTGGCCTGGCCAAGGTTTGTTGAAGGGCTTGGCTTTATTCTGGAGTCCCCAGGTGAAATCCCCAGAGGGGAATTTTTCATAAAAGAGCTGTGCGTTCTGGAATGGTTGTTTAACACAGATACCTGAATCTGTGCTTTCCACTGGTTCAGTCCATCTGCATCTCCAGCACTTCCAAGGAGAAGCCATAGTAAAATACATGGAAATGTCCCTCTGTTATCACTAATATTAGGATTTTATGCACCCATTCATCAACACTACATTAAATTTCCCTTCCTTGGGGTATTGTCCATAATCAAAGCATTCTTTTTTTTTTGTGTGTGTGTTATTTATCTGAGATAATTTAAAGGCTTTGAGCTCCTGTTACTCCTCTACGTGTGGTTCAGTTGGGAAAGGAATTTCACAGCCTTGGGAATCAACAAAAGTGGTTTTAGCAGACTGAAGTGAGGTGACTGGCTGAGGGGAGTGAACTCCTGAAGGAAATTCTGGAATTGCTCTTGATCTGGGAAAATCACGGAGCAAATGGATAAGGGTGGTTTTGTGTGGTTTATCACGTGAACCCAAAATTCATCACGTGGCTCTCGAGCTTATCCCATATGTGGAGCAAGCATCATGGTAAGCATTCCTTGGAAGAGCACTCTCAGCTATGAGCCTGCCAGGTTTTCCATTATAAACCAACAATGGTATTTAAAGTGTTTATAACTTCGCTGTAAAATTTTGCTTCTGTTGAAACTTGGCAAACGAGGGCCCTGCCCAACAGCAATTTTTTATTTTTTTTTTTGTTGCTGTTACGTATTTGGAAGCAAATCAGCTTGGCCGTTTATGTTTTAAAAGATTATTTCTTTTGAGCCCCAGTCTCTCATTTCTCAGGCTGGCAAAGGCTCCCAGCGCTGCAGGGAAAATGCATCCAGCGTAGAGGACGGGCTTTGTGCCTGTCACTGAACAGCGACCCCTTCCAATAATTGGGGAAGCACTCCGGCAGGTCCTGGACCGCATCCCATCCCATTTCCCCCCCCCGCAGAAGCGTGGATATTCACTGCTATTTCACACCATTCATTACCAGCCCTTCCAAGGCCAGGCAGAAATATCGTGTCTGGGTGGAAAATCGAAGAACAGTGGAACGGGGCCAGCTCTGGAAACAGCCTGTGAGTGACTCGGGAAACCACAGCACTGGGAACACAGCCGGGCTCGGGACAGCTGGTGCAGCATCAGCGATGGAGGCTCCTTGTGGGGGCAGCTGGAGGGAACGTGGCAGAGCCCAGCAGCAGGGACACGGGAATGTTTGTATGGCAGGATGGGCACAGCTGCCTCCAGCCCCGGGATCCTCAGCATGGGAAGGGCGTGGACCTGCTGGAGGGAATCCAGAGCAGACCATGGAGGTGCTCCAAGGGCTGGAGCCCCTCTGCTCTGAGCCAGGCTGGGAGAGCTGGGAATGTTCAGCTGGAGAAGAGAAGGTCCAGGGAGATCTTAGAGCCCCTTCCAGTGCCTAAAGGGGTTCCAAGAGAGCTGGAAAGGGACCCTTGGACAGGGGTGGAGGGACAGGACAAGTGGGAATGGCTTCAATTGAAAGAGAGTAGGTTTAAATGGGATATTGGGAAGGAATTCCTCCCTGTGAGGGAGGTGAGGCCCTGGCACAGGCTGCCCAGAGAAGCTGTGGCTGCCCCTGGATTCCTGGCAGTGTCCAAGGCCAGGTTGGACAGGGAGCAGCCTGGGATAGTGGAAGGTGTCCCTGCCCATGCCAAGGAGTGGAATCTGGTTGGATTTTTAAGGTCCCTTCCAGTCCAGGCCATTCTATTTGCTCTTTGCTTTATTTGCTGTTCCTTTTCCAATGACAAAAAGGAGCAACAAACGATGACTTGTTTAAACAAATAATTGGTGCCCAAGCTGACATTTCTGTGGCCAAGTGTGGACCCCCACCTTGAATCTGGAGAGAAATTCTGGTTGTGCCACATCCAAAATTAAACCAGGAAACAAAAAGGCTTAGAGATGATACAAAGACCTCCAAGTGTGGCTGGAGTGACAATATTGTCTGTTTATTTTCCAGGAAAGAATAACTAGAAAATTAAATGACTGCAATAAACGGTATAAAGGAGGTCAAGCAGGCAGTCAGATTTATTTTTTAGACAATTACAACAGTGTCTCATTCAAAGGGACACTGAATAAACTTGAAAGGCAACAGAACTGAAAACTGATAAAAAGACATTTTTGCGAGCAATTCATCCATAGCCTCGGGCACTCATTGCCCCGAGATACGGCTGCAGCCAAATTCTCCTGTTATATTACCCAGGAAAAAAGCTGTTAGAAAAGACAGAAACCGCCGGCGGCGTTTCAGGACTTACAGGAGGTTGCTCCACAGCAGCTTGTCCCGGGATTTTCTGCATCTCCTCCTGGCATTGGTGGGGGTGCAGTGACACTGGTCTCAGACACTGGTGCTGTTCTGAGCAGGTCCAGCTGTTCGTATCCCCCAACATCTGGAGATTTCCATATTGCACCTGGCCCCCTGAGAGACGGCACCGTGCGCTTCTCTGGTGGGACTGGCAGGAGAAGAAGGTTTTGTATAAATGAGAAAATTGGGAATGTTGATTTCCCCTGCGGATGGGTGCGCGTTTCAGGACAGAGTGCTCCACGTGGCTGCTCCCACGCTGGGAAAAGAGGTGACCTGAGAAGCAGAGTTGGAGATGGGAAGATCCATGTTTCCTCCCACCTGTAGGAAGCTGTGGATAGCCGGAATGCACCTCTCCAAACGGGTGCCACAGCCAAACAGAGCACCTGGATTGTTTTAATTTCCCTTTCAAATTAAAGCAGGTGAAGCCTTAGCTCGGTGACAAGGAATGGAGAATCCCGCGGAGGGGCTCACGGAATGCCCTGCTCTGGGTAGCCAACTCAAATCCGTGAGGAATGGTCTCCAGGCTGAAGTGGAGGAATTTCTGCATTGGGAATGCGCTGCAAAGAGGATGAACACACCAGCTGAAACCACCTTGCTGTTCCCAATCCAGGCATCCCAAGTGCTGAGTGGAGCAGGGGAAATACCACGGAAATAGGGTGTCACCAGGGTCATGGGATCATTTAGGTTGGAAAAGCCCCCTAAGGTCATCGAGTCCCTCCAGCACTGCCAAGGCCACTGCTAATCATGTCCCTAAATGCCACCGTCTAGGGGCTTTTGAATCCTGTGCTCTTCTCTCCAGGCTTGAGAAAACGAACACCCTGATTACGGCATCTAACAGCTCTTTAAAAGTCTTTCACCTTATGATATATAATTTTTTTTGGGTGTCTACCTCCAGAGAGTCTTCAGGTGAGAAATCATCTGCAAATAGATTTATAATTCTCTGCAAAAGGTTGCCTCCCCCAGGCTACAGCTATGAAATTTTTGTGGTTTTACTTGAGACAAAAAGTTATAAAGCTGCTTTTTTCTTAAATAGCACCAATCAACCTGTTCTGAAATGTGTCATTCCATGGAGCTTTTCAACAGGGAAGTCATTATCCAGCCAGGTAAAGATTTCATCGTCCATCTGCCGAGGATGATTCCTAAATTTCAGAGGAGATTTGGGGCAAATTTTCTCCTGCTGCTCTCCTTGACAAGGCAGTTTGGAGACATGAGCAGCTGCTGAGACGGAGGAGCTGTACAAGAAGAAATACAGCCCGACTCCTAAGCATTTTTGGACCTCTCCAAAGGCTGGCTGCAGTCTCGTGGAGCTGGCAGATGAAATTGGAGTCCAAGATGTATTGCAGTAATTCTGCCAAGGAAGTGCTAACAACAGGAAACACAATGCAAATATAATCGAGGTCATCAGCCCCTTTTCCTTGCATAAGTACTTAAATATGTGCTGGTATTGCAGTTACTTAACTGTAATTGCTCAGGGCTTCACGGTCGCTGAGCTTGTATTCTTCCCTCAGGTGATGTATTGGTTTCTGACCCTCCTTGGGCACGCCCTGTAAATGTTTACGCACCTCCAGTCAACGGCTTTGTGCCTTTTTTCAAAGACGGAACAATTAACACGCAGGGGGAAGGAGTTTTCCAGGCTCCTTACAGACGTGGTGTAACTGGGACAACGATGGATGTGAGAGGCACATCCAAAATGTCTCGCTTTTGGAGGGGTCCAGAGCAACTCTTTTCTTTGCTTCAGGTGGGGAAAACCTTCTTTGAGCACCCGCTCGAAGTGATGCCTGAATTACCGCCGTTCAAAAGACGCAGACTGCTCCCAGATGCCACTAAACTTCCTCCCGTAGCACTGCCAGAGGGTCTCCGTGGTCCCCCCAACCCCCCGAGCTCTTTCCAGCTGGTCCAGCTGGCCAGGGAATATCCATGTGTGGCACTGACAGAGTTAACCAGGATGAGGAGATCATTTTCACAGCTGACTGCTCTGCAATGGGACAACAGAGATGCTAAAGAATATTTACTAAAAGGCAGAACATTTGTGGGAAAAAAATAAATATATATATATATATCCAAGCACACATAATTACCACAGCATATCATGCTTTCATTTTGTAGCTTTCTTGATAACTTCTGGCACAGCTCTCTGGCAGGGAGAGCGTGGGCTAGTGAACAAGCCATCCATGCCTCCTTTCCCATCCTTGATGTGCCAAATAATTGGATACAGCCTCAGCTGAAGCTTTAGTCTTGGTTTAATGTGCACTTCCAACTGGCGTATTCATCTTTTGCCATCCAGACCAGGGTCGAGGGACCAGGTACTGGAGGAGGAGGTGGAGAGGATCTCCTTGGAGTAGATGATGCCACTGCAAACCATGTTGCACACCTTCCACCTCCCTTGCGTGTGCCTTGTTGGGGAGAGTTGCTCACCAGAGAAGAAAACGATGCCTGGGACAACTCAGAGTCTGAGTTTTCCAACTCAGAGTGATGCGCCTCAGCCAAAATGTTCTGAATGCTGCTAAATCCTTGGACTTGCTCAATTTCCTTTGCATTTTTGAACGGGAAGTTTGTTGAGAAACCTCCATGTCTCCTTCCCACAATTTCCTGAGTGGATTCTGCCTTACGTCCCCTGGTGCAGGTGAGGAAATCCTAGGGCTCAACCACAGTGCACAAAGGGAACACCCAGTTCTGGAATCTGCCTCCAGCAAACCCATTCCTTGCCATTTTCACCTCTTTCTGGCACTGTTTTGCTGTGCAGGGTGAAGTTGCAGGTGGCAGCTTGTCATAGTGGGGGATACCAGGGAGGGGACACTGGGTGCCTGAAAGATTTCCATGGTCCCTGGAATACTGCAGAAGGGCATCCCCAGGCTCCATGGTGGTCTGGGACACAGATGGGGGTTGGATGGGATGTCCTCTGTGTCCAACGCCCTGGAGAGATCACCTGGGTTGTGGCTACTGAGTCCCTGGTGTGAGAGATCCTGTCTCTCCAACCTGCTAGAGCTCAGTTCACCATGTTTGGAGAGGTGTGCTCGTTTTTCAGATTGCAAAAGTATAAAATGACCCTTCCATGAAGGATTTCTGATCCTGCTGAGGGCTGCCTTCAGCAGTCTGTCAGCACTGTGGCTGCCTGAAGAGCTTCTTTCAGAAATGGGATCATGTTCAGAAGCATTTGCAGGATCTGCTCCCATTGATGCCTTGGTGGTAGGGCTGGGGGCAGCAGGGACAGCTTCACAAAGGTTTTCTACATTTTTGTGTTACACTTTTGTAGTCTCCTCTCCTCTCCTCTCCTCTCCTCTCCTCTTCCCTCCNTATATCATAACACATCAATTAGATCATGATTTGTGCTGGAAGGGACCTTAAAGCTCCTTCAGTCCCACCCCCTGCCATGGGCAGGGACACCTTCCACTATCCCAGGTTGCTCCAAGCCCTGTCCAGCCTGGCCTTGGACACTTCCAGGGATCCAAGGGCAGCCACAGCTTCTCTGGGCAAACTGTGCCAGGGGCTCACCTCTCTCACAGGGAGGAATCTCTTCCCAATATCCCATCTAACACTGCCCTCTGGCAGTGGGAAGCCGTTCCTCCTTGTCCTGTCCCTCTATCCGTAATCCAAAGTCCCTCTCCAGCTCTCTTTGAGGCCTTTTAGGCACTGCAAGGTGCTGTGATGTCCCTCTGGAGCCTTTTCCTCTCCAGGCTGAGCACCCTCAGCTTGCTCAGCCTGTTTCCAGAGCAGAGGGGCTCGAGCCCTTGGAGCACCTCAGTGGCCTGCTCTGGAATGGCCCCAGCAGCTCCATGTCCTCGATCCCATCGCAGCAGAGGAAGTCGGATGTGCACTGTCATCCTCGTGGGAGTCAACACAACCCAGAAAAACCTGGCAGAAGGCCCAGCCTTCCCCCCATTCACAGGTACCAAGGACGTGGTGGGAGCTGTGGGATTCCTGACTGGAGACGGGAATGGCAGGGGGCTGGGAAGCCCTTAGCTCCTCTCCCAGCAGATGATCCCTCCTGCCTTGGAACGCCTCTCTCAGTTAATGGATGTTACAAGTAGTTTAGCTCTAGTTTTGCTGGATGGCCTTTTGCAAATTCAATTACAGAGCCTCTTGTCTTGCCACAGTCGGAATTGTTCTCAGGCTAATATCGTGTTTGTCAGGCTTTTGTTTCGTTCTCCTTTGCAGCCCAAGATGTCCTTGTTGTGAGCCCCAGCGTCTCCTCCGCCTCACGGCCCTGCTACCTTTGCGTGCAACACTTCTGCTGCTCTAAAGATACCAAAAGGTTTTAATTACGATTAAGCCAAGTCATTTCTACAGTTTCGAGCTGTAAATAAACAGCCTGTTTTGGATAATGGAGGTAATGGTTTGCATTTCAACTCTACTTCTAACCTCTGATTTTCGCTTGTAATATTTTATGTGGTTAAATCAATTTTTTCTGCCATTGAATGTAGCTTTTCTTTCCTTTTTTTTTTTTTTCTTTTTAAACCCAGTTGTAAAGCATGTGTTTCATCACATCCCTGTTACCCTAGAACATGCCTGCTGCAGTTAAACTCGCCTGTAGTCATGCTCCTTTTCAGAGGGGTCTGGTATGGAGAGGAGGCATTTTTGTTGTTTTCTCCTATTGCTGACAAAGGAAGCAAATGCTTTAGCTTATTAAAAGTCAGGTAGAAATGCAGGCTTTGGGATGTGGGTGCATTTTCTGAATTTGCAGTGTGGTGGGTTGGCACACACCTGGTCTGGGGTCAGAACCCTTCTGCACGGCCTTAGTCAACCCCAGGCTGCAATCAAACCATCACTGCACGACTGTTAAGCACACTCTTCATTTCCAGAGCTGCTCTAAACATGCTTTACGAGGGCAAAGCGACTTTTCCAGGCGGGGAATTAATGGTGATTATTTCAGTGGACAGGAAATATAATACGTATCATCATTGCAAACTGACTTAAGCCAGCCAAGGAGTTATCGCTGGAGTATTTTCATCTAGGTCACTTAAAAGCCTTCATTAATTAAATACTGCTGTGTGATTTCTTTCTAAAGTTTAATCTACAATCTGGATTTTTGATTAAAATACGTGCAGTTTCAGCCAGCTCCTCACGGTGACCACACCGTGGTTTCACAGAGTCCTCAGATGTCACTGCTGTTGCCTTGGATTGCTCTTCATTGTGTGCTGCTGAAATTGCCCTTTGGATCCTGTCTCAGACTCTTCCCCAGCACCCTGCACTAAATTTAAACCCTCTAATTTTGCTGCTCCTCTCTGCTGCCACACCCTCCCGACTGGTGGTGTTTTGTGCATGAGAAAAGTTACATTTTGAGCCAGGGAAGAGGGGGGAGAAGGGGATGCTCTTCACGCAGTGGTGGTGGCATAGGAATTTCAGCCTGGAATTGCATTTATATAATTTCAATATGTCTGTATTGCTGGCAGGTCATGGAGTCCCAGGATGGTCTGTGTTGAAAGGGATCTTAAATCTCACCCAGTTCCTGTCCCTGCCATGGGCAGGGATACCTTCCACTATGCCAGGTTGCTCCAAATCCTATCCAGCCCAGCCTTGGACACTTCCAGGGATGGGGCATCTCCTGAGGTAAGTTCCTCAGACTTGTGTCTCTGCAGGACCTTTAACTCCATGATGCTGGACCATCAGTTGCTTCTGGTAATCTCTGGTAACATTCAGTTACTCCTGGGTCAGGTCGTAGCTGAGTGAAGCCTTTTTCCTCTGAGGCTGGCCTCTCCTCTGCTCCATAGGGATCGTTTGCTGCTCCGTGAAATGCGGCTCCTCGGCCCCTGGATGCTTCCCAGACACGACGGTGGTCAGTGGCTCCTTCCTATGGAGATGGCAGGGAACAAATGGCTTCTGCAGAGCTCTGCTTAATGAGTGCTGGTGTTACCTTTCAGCTACTTGGACAGTCCTCCTGAGCAGGAGGGAATACGAGGAGCAAAGAGGAGCAGGGAATAAGGGACGTAAAGAATTCCTAAACACATTTTTCCAATTAAAACACCAAATCCAGAGCCTGTATGAACATAAATATTGCATGTGTGCATCACTTTAAAGACCTGCCTAACCCCCTTCTCCAGACCACAAACATTAACTCTTTTTTTTAAAGCCAATAATCAATACGGGTCTAATTTGTTACATTGACATTTTTGCTGGTTTCATCTGAAAGAATTAATTAACATCAAAATGTTTCCTTTCCAGGTGTAAGAGTGGGGGGTCTCAGCAGTCAGATAAGTTTTGACCTTTGTCGAGAGAACATTTAAATGAGGTTGAGCCTCGGATCTCGTTGATGGAGGATCTGGTGTCTGCTCTGACTGTTCTGGAAATACATTGCCTTGGCCTCCCAGGCAGTCTGGGCCCACTCGTCTTGGCAGGGCAACTGGGATGTGGCCAAAATGGCAAGTGGAGGATGTGAAAATAGAGCAAGCTCGACGCTGGATCCTCTTTCACAGCTCCAAGGCGTCTTTCTGTCTTAATCTCTGCAGCTGCAGCTTGGCCAGGAGTCCCTGGGACCTGCACTCTGCTAATTGAAGTGCAGTTGGATCAAGGCTGTCTCAGCCTGAATGAAGAGCAGCTTTTCTTTATGAAACATCATCTCTAATGCACCTTGTGTTGATTCCAGTGGGTGATCCAGGGACCCAGGGAGAAGGGGAGAGCAGGAATGTTATCCAGGTACACCTGGATCTATAGCTCTTGTTTTAATTGCTTCTGGAGCTCTTCACCAGGGCCTCATCAATAGGGCTAATACAGAGGAGGACTCAATTCATTTCCCACAAGAGATGGTTGAATTGTTTCCTCTTTGTTATGAAGATTGATAAGAGCAACCGAGTAAAGTCTGGGCTGCTACGTAACCACCTTTGATCTTCCCTGGGGTTGGGTTGAGCCCGGCTGCCAAACTGGGATGTTGGAATGCATCCCAGGAGAGATACAGGAACCTGGGGCTTTTCCTCCCGTGCTGCAGTGGCAGCACTGGAAACTTCAATCAATAAAGTTAAGCTTTTAATGCTTAATTTGGAAAACGTGCAATGCAAAATGTTTTACAAGTTAGGATGGGAGGATGGAGCAGAGATCTGCTGGCATTAAACTGAGTTCAAGGAAAAGTACCAAGGAGCAGGTGCAGGTGTCCCTGTGCTGCAAGGTCCCCCTCCTTCTCATTTCCTCTATTGTGTATCACTGACCCAAGAGACACAAACCCTTGGATCAGTAAAATAACCTTCTTGGGCACCTTCAGACCCCTGCCTGCCTGGCTCAGCCCCTCACAGGCTCCCCTGCAAGCACCACAATGCTCCATGACCTGCTCCAGGCTCAGCTTGCATCCAGTGAGCCTGGCTGCTCCGTGACCAGACACATCCCCGGTGCCAGCTTGCCTGTGGTGCCTCGCTCATGGACCCATCATGGGGCACAGGATCCAGCCCAGCCCAGGTGTCGCTCCACGCTGGCCTCTTTGCTGGATTGTTTTCCAAGAGAGGTGTCTGGAGCACAGTAATTGCAATGTTCAGGGGGGCCTCGGGATGCACATTGTCTGTTTTGTGGCAGATCCCACCTCCTCCCTGTCGTGTGCTCTTCTCTGTCCTCCGTCCTCTCCTGAAGTCCTAACTAGTGCAACCTCAGTGAAAATTAATGATGGTATCCCTGAGAAAAACAAAATGGTATCTTGTTATCCATGTTCTGCCATGGCTTGGAGTAAAGGAGTTTGAAAATAGCTGGAACAGCAAAGCCCATGGGTTGTGTCCCCCACAGGTGGGAGAAGTGACTTGGCGGACGCCTCGCACCCCAGCTCCTGTCCTGGCAGTTAGCAGGGAAGAGACAGAATCCATTTGGGTTTCTGTTGGGGAGATGAAACAGGAAAGCCTTATAAATATGATTGCCTGGCAAAAGATTTTGAGAATATGGAAACTGTAAGTGAGATTGAAATGAAAGCAAGCTTTGAGATACCAAGCCTTAGTTACTGAACAGCTGGAAAACAATGGTGTGGCTGGCTGAAGGCAATCCCCTTTTGATCAGACAATGCCCTCTGCTTGCAGACAGGCCCAAGGGTCAGAGCAGACCCTGCTGGCAGAAGGGGTCCAAAAGAGTAGTTTTTAGGGTTTAAAATGTAACACAATATGGTAATGTAAGGATTCTTATAGGCTGTATGTAAAGGCTATAGGGTTTGTATCTTGTCCTAGATTGGTTAGTGAGAATTAGAATATTCAGCACAGAAGAAGATTTATTGTATTGTAAGGGGAACTTCGCTCTCCTCCTCTCTTTCCCTCTCGTTGGGGGCTCTCTCCCTCTCTGGGGAGCCTCGCTCTCTTTGGGGCCTGCTCCGAGCTGCAGCTCCCAGCAGGGCCCCTGCACCCAGCCTTTGCAATAAACCCCAAGTTCCAAAACCTGGCTTCAGAGATCTCTCCTCTCCGTCCCTCCCGACCGTCCTATCCACCGTCGCTCTTACAGGTTTCAAAATTTTAATTTAAATGTATCTGTTAAGGATAGCTCACACAGGGAATGCACTGGCTGCCACCTGCTGTGGCTGCTCAGGAGCTCTGGCAGAGGAGGATGCTGTTCCCCCAGGGACTGATCCCTGGCTGGGCAGTCATGTCCTCTCTCTGGAGGGAGCAACAGCTGGTAACAAATCCGACCTCGTGCCTTGATCACTTGAGGGACATTTTTTGAAGTGTGCCCTGGTGCTGTTCCCCGTGAGGTGTTTGGGAGGGCAGCTCACCTGTCCCAAGGGATGACTTCCAAGTGGGCACATCCTGGGAACTCTGGAAGCTCAGATCTCTCTGGGAATGCTGGAGCTTCCAAGTCAGCTTGAGGTGCCCCATTCCCAGCGGCTTCAGCGTGAAGGCAGCCGGGCTCTGCTGGTGCCACCTTGCCACGCCCGCGGCAGAATCCACTCCAGCCGTGACCGCAGAGCCCCGGGGTCCTTCCCACACCCTCCAGCCAACCTGTCCCCCGAGGGAAGCCCACAGTCTGTCCCACCTCAGCGTCCCCAGAGAGCTGTGTGCCCCTTTGGCACAAGCTGGTGCCACCACCAGTGCGATAAATGGGTCTCTCCCACATCATGGGCCGTGCTCCCTGGGTGGCACAACCTCTCCGTCGTTGTCCTTGGGGTTTATCCTTGTGCCCGTGGATTAGCACCACTGGGAAAGCTTTTTTTATGCCTCCAACCTCATCTCCTGCCAGGCATTTCTGGTGTGCCTGCTTTTAAGTGTCGTGCACTGGTATACAGCTATTTACAGTGCCTGTTCCTGCTCTCCCAACAGTGTAAATCAAGATTAATTCCACTGAAGTTTATGGAGTTACGCCAGTGTAAAACTGACTGATAAGAGATTCAGGCCATTTTCATCGGGTTTGTTCGCTTGTTTGTTTGAAATTATATGTGTTGCTGTGGAATGATAAAACGTGGGGATTCAAAGGCAAGTTCACTGCAAAATACGATTCAAAAGGTTTTTTGACTTCACATAATACAGCAAAACAATCACTTACAGCAGTTGTATTTTATTGTGGAGTAGGATCACGGAGTTTGGAGGAGGAGAGGATGAAAATGAGGCAGAGAAAGAGGAGGGGGAGAATGGAAGTTTCCCAACATAACATCAAAGGCCCCAGTGGAAAATTGGGGTGCTGTCACAAAATTTTACATGGATGGCAATTTAAGCAGGTATCCATGAGAATGAGGCTGAGTGGCTCCCAAAATCCCTTCAGTGGGGGACACACCAGCTTGGGCCCCAAGTGGACAGTGTAATTCCCTATTTTTTTGCAAATTTATCTTGCAAAAGAGCCTGACTGCAAATGAAGGCAGTAAAGAAGAGCTCCAGAAGAGCTGCTGTGTCACCTGTCCTTGTGTTTGGTCACAGATCTCCATCCCCATTAACACACTGGAAGGTGGGGCAGTGCCCTGTGACAGAATCCTGGGGCATGTGGCATGGAAAACCCCCTGTTTTTTCTCCTTTATGTTCTACAGGGCAAGTGGCCAGTGGATAAATAACTCAGATTTCTTTCCATGCTGCTCCTAAGGAGATTTTGAGCTGACACCTGTTTTCATGCACCTAGTATCAATGCAGTTTTCCCTTCTCTGAGGGAGTTGTAGTTCCTGTTCTTTCACCTGTGGTATGTGACGCAGATTCACCCCAATGAGCTCCTCTCCCTCTTGCCAGGTGTCTGCTTGGATCAACCTGTCCTCCAGCACCTGCTGGCTTTCCCAGCAGCTTTTCTCAGCTCCCTCAAGCCATCACAGTGTTTTTGGTTCCTTGAAGAGATACTTCTGAAGAATTCCAAGCTCCATGTGGATTTGCTCTGGCACAAGTATTTTTTGGATCAAAATAGTGGGATTCAGTTTCCTGTGGCTGTTAATAGATGAATTCACTCTTTATAGGCACGTGTTCAGTGCTTCAGTAATTTATGCTCATTTCAGAAGACTAATGTATTTCTCTCTGTGTTTCTGTTGGACAACGTTGCTTTGCAAAGCTGGGGTCTGTGAAGGACAGATTTTGGGATAGGCTGTGGTTTCTTGTGTGTAAGATCGTGGCAGAGGGTTTAATTACACAACTGTAGTGCTTTATTTCCTTGGCTGGGCAAGTGGGAGGTGCTGAGGTAACTATTGTGCTCTGAGGTTTCCCTCATCCTTCAGCATGTGGCTCCAGGAGCGTGTCCAGGGAAGGGAACAGAGCTGGGGAGGGGGCCCAGGAGCACCAGGAGCGGCTGAGGGAGCTGGGAAAGGGGCTCAGCCTGGAGAAAAGGAGGCTCAGGGAGGATCTCTCTCCACCCAAGCTGTTGGTGCTGGGCGCTGGCTGGAGGTGTCCTCGTAGGCCTGACCTAAGCAGGGCCAGGAGGGTGGAGCTGTGCCCCAAATGCAGGATCCCTGTGGCCTCAGGGCAGATCCACATCCAAAGGCTGAGGTCTCTGGAGTGCTCCTCGCCTGGCAGAGGGGAACGAGCCTTGATTCACGCAGGCATGGGCAAAACCAGCACCAGACCTTCGCAAGCTCCAGGATGGATTCGTCCCAGTGGCCTCCCAAATAACCTTTTAGCTGGGGTGATATTTCCCTGCCCGGCTCCGAGCACACCCCACCTTTGTCCACGGGCCCCACACCCAGCCCCACGGAGCGTCCTCCACGTGCCGAGGAGAGGCTCCTGCATGATTCCAGAGCCTTCCCCCCCCCTTGGAGCTTGCCTATGTAATGTTCTTCCCTTACAAATTTCATCTTGCTGCACTGTGCATCCAAACGATCCGGTGATGGAGCGCACAGGGAAAAAAAATTATAATGCCATTAAAAGTTATCATAAATTTCAGATCAGCATCACTTTTAATCCGATACACAATTTTACTGCCTCTATAAAGTAGGTGATTTGCAGTGGTCTGAGGCGTCTCCTGGCGCGTTTTACTTCTTTTTAAATTAAACACACCAACTTTGTGCTGAATTCAGAGTGCGGACATAAAAAAGGGGGTAAAAAGGAGAGGGAAGGGACATCAGATGGGAATTGCAATTGAATCTTTATATATGCCATCTTGGTACTGTGGTACTAAATATAGTGCCAGGTAAATAGATGTGCTGAAATATTCAGAATAAAAAACAAATGTTCCAATAGCAGAGAAACTGAGCATGGAAAATGTTTCCCTCGCTGCTGTGCTTTAGAGGCTAAAATGCTGTTGTTTAAAACACTCTCTGCTGGAAGATCTTCTGTATCTCATGCATTAAATTATACACTGTGCACAAACATGGATTTTATATTTTAGATTGTATATTATGTGGTTTCCAACCCTCCCCCCTGCCAATGGAGCGAGCAGTAAACCCAGAATATCCAATTAATATAAATATAACATTATGCCATTTGCTGATATGAAATTTTTAGGACTGGGAATGGAAACAGACAAGATTTCATGGAGAAGCATTTGAAATTAAGATCAGAGATAAGGTAATTATGCACCAGTGATCAAGAGTTCACCTGCTTGTTGGCCCAGAGGCATCAGAGACTGACAAAACCACCAGGACCACCTGAAGAACTGGTCCCTCCCTCCACCTTTCTGCCCCAGTGACCCCTCCCTTTTGGGCCAAGAGTTTGCAGCCGATCTCATCAATATCCTCTGGCTGTACCCCCAGTCTGCTCCAGATCTTAAGGAGATCAGGAACTAACTGGTGGCTTTGTTGAGCTGCTCTCTGCCTTCAAAAAAGGCAAAATATTTCCCCAAGGTAATTCTAAAAAGGTTCATCCCTGTTGTCTCTCACTTGGATTTTATAAAATGACAAAAAATAATTAGAGTCCGGTTTTAAAAATTCTTTTCCCAATCAGTCGTGGGTTTATTGGCTATTAAAGAGGATTCATGAGGCTCTGGAGATCTGTGAGGTCAAAAAAAATAACCTAAAGGAAAAGCTTGTACAGTCCCAACCTCTTCTTGTTCTCCCAGACTGGGAGACTTTGGTTTGAATAAATTGACTTCTGCCAGTGACAGCAAGAAAGCAAAGCAGCCGTGTTTCAGTGAAAGTCTGGCCCAGCAGTTCTCCTTTCCAGCTGACCACTGGGGTGACCAGTGCAAGAACCATTTTCCATGTGGTTTGGATGGGTTAGTTGTAAAATGAAATGAATGGAGAGATCCAGCTCTAACTTCCCAAAAAGTAAGAGGTAAAGAAAGTGAAAACCTATCCCTGAGGACGTGGCTGCAGGAAGGAAGCAAGCAGTTAAAGAGTTTTTTTTTATAAAAAGGTATAATAATTTGTTTTTTGTTTTAATTTCCAGGTAAACAGTTTTCCCTGCCAGCTCCATGCAAGACTGTGAATATTTGGGCTGTCTCCCTCCCTTGCAGCGGCAGCTGTCAGGTGTTTTCCAGTTATTTCTACCTTAGAACACAGTGGGATCCTTGGGATGTCCTGTGTAGGGACAGGAGTTGGACTTGATGATCCTTTTGGGTCCCTTCCAACTCAGGGTGGTCTGTGATTTCCCAGCTATTTGCTTTTTTTTTTTTTTTTTTTTTT
>WAAG01068025.1:0-11118 GCA_013390105.1 Tichodroma muraria
AATATATCTGAAATGGATATTTAAGTCCTCTGCTAAGTACTACTTTTTTTATTTTATGAGACTAAAGCAACAGGTCAGAGATCTGACAGACATATCTACCAAAAGTATTTCTATCTTATAAGTACTCAAGCTCCTCCTTTAATTGAACTGAATAATCAGCCTCAACTCAGCTTCTGAGCTTTCCAGAAAAAATAAAAATAAGCATACTTTTAAAAACTTTTTTTTCCCTGGAAGTAGTTCCTAAACTGCCAACATTTCAATGTAAGAAATGGAAGCACTGGAAGAGTGCTTAACTTGCACATTCACCAGTGCAAGCACTTACCAAACCTGGCTGCAGAGAGAGGACATGTGAGCCAGCTACCGCAGAGGTTTTGGAAAGAGACCAGATGGGTTCTTTATTGTCTTTTTTATGTGAGTAACACAATTGCTTTAGTAACAAACAAGAATTACTACCATTGCCCTATCAAAATAAAATACATAATTTACAAGAAGACTCTCAAAAACCATAAATCACCCACACTAACAAGAGCAGATACATCACGGGACAATGTGGGGACATTTTGGCATGACTTGCAGCTTCACAACAGGATACCCAACTGGGAAAGAATGTCTTTCTGGAAACTTCTATTGGTGCTGGCACTCCAGTCAGTCTGACACTTACAGGCAATTGCCCTTTCCAAGGGAAAAACAGAAAAATGGAAACAACAAGTAACATAAAGGCCTTGCTTATGTGTGTTCTGCTATCCAGGGTTCCTTGTTTTCTGTATATACAGTTGGAGTAATCATTACAGTATCTGTGAGCTCTAAATGACTTTCTTTCTTGCAGACTGCTAACATTCTACTGGTAAACTGCAAACAATAACATCTGATACTTTTTCCTTTATCTCTTCATAATCAAAAAGATAACTTCAGTGAACAGGNTCATAATCAAAAAGATAACTTAAGTGAACAGGCTCACAACTGTCAGCTCTGCTCATCCTTCCCATACTGGAAGGTACACTTTAATTTTTTTAAATTAAGCAAATTTAAATTTAAGTTAAGCAACGTGTTCCAGTTGCTTAACCTATATTTAACAATCCAACCTAACTATTCACTTAACTATATAACCTATACTTCAGCTATTCAACAAGACTGGTGCCAATCACCCATCTCAGCAACTGTGCTCCCTACCATAGCGTTTATGGGGCTGGTTTATGCCCAAAGGCTGATGCTTGTGACTGACATAAATATTTCATGAAGCTAGAAGAGATTACAACCTGTTTTTCTTAACAGCAGAAAATAAGAAGAGGGGAAAAAACCCACCCTGAGCAGCTGAAAGATCTTCCAAATAAGGCAACCATCTAATTAGTTTCTCTGGAACATAGCTGGAGGGGCAGTTCCTACCCAAGAAAGCACAGGTGTAAGTGATGCTGGCTACCATGCACCAGGGAGCTGCAGAAGCGAAACCTGCCAGCCAAGAGATGAAGTGTCTCCAAGTGCAGTTTTATGATACAAATGAGCTGGTACAAGCACAGGCTACTGCCAAAGGTGGGCTTCTTTTACTCCCCATCCCTGTGCTGAGTGGTTGGCTGTGGCCCTGGCACCACAGACAGCCACTTTGTAGAGATAGTTCATTCCCTTTCCTGGCACCTGGCTCTGGCACCTAAATGCAGCTCACCATGCAATTAGTGGAGAAGAGTAGAAGATAAGGGAGTTTCCATCATTATAGAACTAACAAAGTTTTGGAAGAAACCAGCAAGCGCTCTATGCTTGCAGGAAGTGTTTAGGAAAGCTCCTCTAACTCTTCTACACCTGTCAGGTGCTGCTTGGGAAGGAATAAATTCACTGTGACAAATGATTATGTTTAAACTTGTAGACTAAATGGAATGTTAAGGTTTCCCTCCAGCATGCCCAACCAGCATCAGTGGGTTTCTGCCTCTGTTTCAACTGTAAATTATAGAAACCAACACATTTAAAATACAATAGACCTTTTGTCAGAATTCAACTGTGTTCCAAAACCTGCAAATAACCTCAGCTGCTGCTGCTGTAGCCACTTGCACTTACCCTTGGGACAATGGCTTAAGAAAAGCTATTACAGTATAATAAATACATGGCCTAAATGGATTTCCATTTCAGAAAACAGAAAAATCTTAAAAGGGATTTTCTAAATGATTCCAGAACCTCAGACCCATATCACAGACCCAATTCACCTATTATAGCTGGGCATTTGTTCAGGCAATAAAGGTTGGATGTGTAGGAAATTACTGTTTCAAGAACTTTAACTTCTTTTTGTAAACCTTTACAGCATTTGGCCATTTTTTTAGAAGACTGCATTTTGTGACAGTCATTTAAATTTTTGTCATTTAGTGACAAAAGCTAGTAATAAAAATATAAAATGTCTTCAAACCTCTTGCTGCACTATTAAAAGCAGGCACTTGATTTGCTGCTGCTGTGTGGCCCACATTTGAGATGTTCTCTTCTGTGCTCAGTGACAGATGGGAGTTTATGTAAGACTCTTGTCAGCACAAAGACTCCCTTCCATAAAACACTTTCTAAAACACGATGCTTTAATGAATGTGGTATTCTAGGGAATCTGGACCTGGACTATGACTTTCACCAACTGCAGAGCACAGTCTACTGCAGTTCCCAGTTTATACTCTTAATTAGGAGTCACTTGTTCACTGGTTAAATTGATTCTTACACTGCTATCTGTGAAACTAGTAAAACATTCTTGCACATCTAGTCTCAATTTAAAAATACACAACATGCACATATGGGAAAAACTTTTATGCACCTTCAGCTATTCAACATGGGGTTAAATTCCAAGGGCTTAGGCAGCAGCCTTACTCTAGGTCTTTGAAAAGACCCAAAACCCATTTAATTCAAACTGGGAACAGGATCAGTTAAATCAATTCCTGAAAACCTCAAGCTGATAGCAGGCAAAGTTCTTCATGTATAGAGTTATGGGCTGCTGCACTTCACTCAGCTCTGGAGAGGGCAATAGTCACGATGCTGCTCAACATGACTGTGTAAAGAGAGGCAAAAAACCCAAACCAAGGGCATGTAACACTGATTGAGTGACAGTGGCTGCATCACTTAAGAAAATAAAATCAAAGTCTCTCCTACCCAACACAAACCAGCAGCATTTTCCCTTATTTAAGGTCCTAAACTGAGGGATCAAATGGATCACAATGGAGTTGCAAGCCTGACAACAAGACAGCTGCAAAAATGGAGTCACTGGAGACTTAGAAGTGTAGGCAAAAGTGAAGTTATGAGCTGAAAAGTTTGTGAATTAATTAATTTATCCAGCTGTGCTCTCTGAAAATCCTAGCAGCAGAGTATTTTACAACTTTTACAGTCACAAGACTTTTGAGAGTAACTGGGCTAATGACTCTATTTCCAAAATAAGTTAGCCATTAACATTGTTCAGGTACCTATTAACTGCCTCCATTATCATATTTTGTACATATAATACAGCAGTATAGCCACATGACTTTTTTCATTCACTTTTTTCCAACTGAATCTTTGTATGGCATGAAACTAGGAAAAAAAAGAAAGGAACAATTTCATTTCTATGCAAGTACTTAATTAGAATTTGTATGTTTACATTTCGTACAGATCAGATTGAAATATATCCAGGCAGACTGAAAGAATTTTGTTTTTATATCAAAAAGGACAGAAATTAAAGGCAATGTGTTTTAAAAGACTAGTACAAGATGACAGATTGGGAGCTTTCTCTATGTCCTACCAAAAGCCTAATTACAAGGCACGCTGTGGATAATGAAATTATGGATGAATTTTTGATGAGCATGGATTTTCACTGCAATTAGAGATGTAGGGAATTATAAAAATATACAAAGTCTTAATTAGTTTTGGAAGGAATATTAATTTTGATGCTCTAGGGTGTATATCAATCTCTAAACTTTTTGAGATATAAGTCAAACTTACTGCAACAGATCAGCCTACTGGACCCTTATCTCATATTCTATGCTGGCCAGCATCACATGGTGGTTTTTAGCACCACCTGTGCCAGTTGAGTTTATCACCCACAGGTCTACATCCCACATGCCAGTATCACCTTTATTGGTACCACCCACAGATTCACAAAGTGTTTGAGAGTGGAAGACATCTCTGGAAGTCAGCTGGTCCAAAGCCCCTGCTCAAGCAAGGCCACCCAGAGCCAGCTGTCCAGCATCATGTCCAGGCAGCTTTTGAATATCTCCAAGGACAGAAAATCCACAGCTTCCCCAGAAAACCTTCGTCAGTGCTCAGTCAGCCTCACAGAAAAAATAGCATTTCTGGCTGTTCAGAGGAACCTCCTGCATTTTAGTTTGTGTCCACTGCCTCCGGTCCTGTCACTGGGCACCACTGAAAAGAGCCTGATGCTGTCCTCTTCGCACTCTCCCCTCAGGTATTTAGAGACATTGATGAGATCCCCCTGAGCCTTCTCATTTCCAGACTGAACAGCCCTGGATCTCTCTGCCTGTCCTCACAGGAGAGCTGTTTCAGTTCTTCATCTCTCTGGCCCTTCCCTGGACTCTCTATTATGTTGATGTCTCTCCTGCACTGGGGAGCCCAGAACTGGACCCAGTGCTCCAGCTGTGGCCTCAGCAGTGCTGAGCAGAGGCAAAGGATCACCTCCCTTGACCTGGAGGCAGCACTCCTAAGGCAGCCTGGGACACCATAAGGTTTATTTGCAGCAAGGGCACATTGCTGGCTCACTCAGCCATGAAGTGCTCGTGGAACATTAACTCCAGAAGAAGTAACAGGGAGCCAGAGGACGACTAGGGCAGATATCCCCTCAGAAAAGCAGATTCACAATGTGGATACAGTCCTGGTGAATCCCCTGGCTGATCCAGAGTACCAATTTTGCAATCCTTTGCTTGCATAGTCTCCCTGTCTCTCTCAGTCACTCTCAATGCCATTTCTGAGCAATGTGTGTGACCCTTTCAGATACTTCACAGCAGGAGCATTTGCTTTACCTCATGGACATCACTTATTCGTGCCTACAGTTCTGTCTATGGCCACGTGCCACCAAAGGTTTTGTCAATGACTTTTGGAGGATCCTGAAAAAGACTAATCTCTTCTTTTACATGGGTCAATTTTTAGCATATATTCAAACTACCCTGCCTCCTGCCATACATGTGTGCATTTCCTTCACCTTGTGGACCATTTCACCCTCACAAAAAAAAAAAAAAAAAAAAAAAAAAAAAAAAGAGAGAGACAGAAAGAATCCCTTTCTGTGGGATTTTCTTACTGCAATTTTGAAAATTCACTTCTTGACATGAAAATCAAGCTGTACTCTATCTTTGTTATCATCTGTAAAAGCTTAAACAGAGGTCAGAAGAATTAGGAGGTCTTGGCCCATCAGAAGACCACTCCTGGATAGCAGCAGATGGTACCCAGGGTGGATCTGCAGCAAGGGCACTTTTCACAGACCCTGAGCAGCATGCAGGTGCTGCCAGTTTACCCCAGTAAACTTGCTAAAAAAATTTCACCTTGCAAAAAGAAAATTTTCAGTTATTTACTTTTTTAAACTATTGCAACAGTGCTATCACATCTTCTCAACTTCTGTCCCTCCTGTGCATCCACTACAAGAAACATTCCACACTTTTCAAGAATGGAAGTACCATCTTCCTGTCTGCAAGTCAGCTTTACTGCTGACCTTTCATACACAGGGAATCAGACTGGAAATAATCATATGGCATCAATTATGTGACAAAGTGCCTTAAACATTCTATTTGACATCCATTGAGATGATCTGAACAGCTCACTCATCGCTTCATCATTTCTGATTAATACACTCACCCAAATTCCTGCCAGTACAAGCCTTTGTAAATCTACGCTCTATTTGTTATATGACAGATGATGACTGGGGAACATGTGACTCCTCAGTATACACACTAGTATTAAAACATATTACAACCTATAGACTAGCCCTCCTACCTGCCAATCTATCCCTCTTGAAATCCTGTACTTTCAAAGTCCTGCTAAGTTTTTATAGGGCCAAATTGAAAACAGTATCACGGCAATATTTTTTCCCTGACTCTTTCTATTTCCCACCTAAAACTGTTCTAGGCTGCAGCATAATATAGGTGAGATATAGTTCACTCCAAGCAAGTGAAATTTTACAGATAAAAATTCTCCCTCTTCCACTACAGTGAAGCTGCCTATTTAAGCATTTACTGACTCATATATCTGGGAAACAGATTCCCAGATGCCACTCAGTGACCCTAGAAGGACTCCAGGTAATCACAAAATAATTTTTATCCGCAGGAAAGTTATTTCAAATAATTTCAGAGGATTCTTTCCCCTTTTTGGTGTTTTTAATTTCATTTTGATCTCACATCCCCAACAGCGTCTAGGTCTGAGGGAATCTAAAGGAAAATCTCCAAATAAGGCTGTTATTTTTTGAAACAAACTAACAATTTGAAACTCCTGGCATCTTTACTGTCAAACCCACAGTATTACACAGTATAATTTTTTTATAATTGGAACTGATGTATGTTACTTCGTTCTTTTCCCCCAGATCTCTGCCAATGCAATCACACAAATCCATGACAACAAAATTTCCTTACTGAAGTACTCAGTGTTTACCTCCTTTATACCCATTACTTATATGACAACAACAAAAGGAAGATAAAAAAGGAATTTACCAGAAGAGTATTTAACTTTACTCCTCATGACTTAAGATTCTGCTATGTATTTGCAAGACAGAAGAGCATGTAAACAACAGCATAGCTTTTACTGGCACAAACTTAACGTGATCATATGATCCCTGCTTGCCTCAAGTATACACTGTAAAGGTCATTTTAAAATGGTGCAACAAGATTTACAGCATTCCACCTCATATTTTCTTCATACTTATTTTTTATTCTGTACACAGTATTATTTTCAAAATTAAATACCTTCTAAATCTATAGTTAGATAAAAGCTATGACCAAGGACCAAGCACATCACCAAATCCAAAGTATTCAGATTCCAAAAGCTGCTTCCAAGATAATTTCCTTGGTAATTTCTTACATGCCTACTGAGGGACTGATCCAGAGTAAAATGAAATCAAAAGGTCAAAATTTTGGCCCTGGTTAGGTGCAGCAATAAAAGTCTTACTGATTCAGTAGGGCCAAAATTCCATCCACAAGGATTACTTCCTTTGACCTAAATGTGCTTTGAATCAATGCCTAATAGTCTGTGAGAGGCAAATGGTTTCTTTCATTTGGGATTAACTCATAGTATTCTCTATGGTGTGATCAGATGTTGCTGGGTTTTTATGCCCAATGATAAAGTGATTAAATAATTAGCAAATTCAAAATGCCTTTCCACTTTTTAAAGTAATTTTAATAGATTATTGTTAAGACATGATTTTAAATGGTTATAGCCCACAATATTTTATTTTGACATTGACAGCAAAGATGCCCTATTACTGCTCACTGTGGCCAAGGTGTTTGAGAACTATTGGAAACGTAATTCCTCTCTGAGCAGAAAGAACAACTCTGAACGGTGTTATCTTTGAGCCTCAACATGGACTTTGTAACAGATGTTGAGTGAGGTGTTTCCAGCACAGGTCCCTCAGTTAATATATACAGTAGTTAAAAGCCAAGATGTGAAATTAATGATGTCAAGGTTTGGGAGAGAGCTTTAGCATGGAAATCTCGTATCCTGACTGCTCCCTGTATCAGGGGCACTGGATGCAGATGTCCCATAACACAGGTACTTCAGAAAACAAGTGGCTCTTTAATCATGCTGACATCACCAAAATTATCCTTGTATGACACTGCTTCAGTTTAAAAATTGCTTTCAGTTTGAATAGGACTGGAGAAGAAGTGGAGATGAAATGTGACCCTGTACAGCAGAAAAACATCTCAGAAGGATTCTCGCTCTTGGATGATCATCTCAGGAAGGAAGGAAAGAGCAGCAGCCCCTTATGCCTCTGACTGGTTTGCGTCTTCCACCATCAGCATGATGAAAGCTCTCTTGTGCTGCTCTGAGGCTCATCTGACCCTTCAGTGAGCTGATTCAGCTCATTAACCTGACAAGGAGTAACTCCTTTATTTTTTGTTTTGCTTGATATTTATTGCATTTCTTCCGTAGAACCAGAAGAAGGAAAACAGTGGGAGTACGTGTGCGTGGGTGGAACAGCTCTGCCTCTTTCAGCAGCAAAATTTTTAGGTCAGCCTGTAAAATCTTATCCTGCTTTTCAAAGGTACTGTAGATCTTGACTTACAAAAGAAAATGAAATCCCTCAGGGATTTATTAAGGAAAAAAAAATTATGAAAGCATTGCTACTTGACAAGTTTGCTTTGCTGAAGAAACCAGCTTAGAGAAATGAATTTCCCTTCCTGCCCTTCCCCTCACCCACAGTTTTCCAAGGTTACCAGCACCCAGACTGTTTTAATACAGTTGTTCACGGGGCCACTCTGCAGGCCAGATCACTGAAATTATCCACAGTAAATATCATCATTAAAATCACTGTTCAGCCAGACCTGTTAATTGCAGTGGTTCACAGGATGGCCTTTCAGCCAACAATAACAGCCAAACAGGCAGTGAACGTAAGTATTGTGATCTGAAGGGGACAATTTTTCTATTTTTAAAGTTGGCTCTGCTGTAAAACCAATGTGACAGACAACAGACCAATAATAAAGCAAAACGTAAGAGAAGCTGCTGACTAGGGACAAAATATGAGCAAGAAGAATCTCAGATAATTCTCAGCAAAGACAATTCCCTCATGGGAAGGAGCTGAAGAAGGACAGGCAAAGCTCTGACACTTAAAAACATCCCCAAAACACCAGAGAAGAGTTTAGACTCAAATATATTGCATACATGCATACAGGAAGGGGTACATGTATTCAATGTGTTACCCTCCAAGAAAATCCTCTGTTTTACTCCCAAATAGACTAGTCACAATTAAAAACAAATTCTGAGGGATGTAAATGGGGAACAGGACAAAATAAAAATAATAATAAAAAAAAAANGCTTGATAGTGGTTGGGCGCCTCTGATCGGGTTGGCAGGTGGGCAGCACACAGCTAGGGAGAAAAATAAATAACAGGATCAAAACAGTGCCCCGCTGCTTTCACTAATGCTACTGAGCATGAGATAACATGAGAGTGAATGCGACCAAGTATCAAGGGCACAAGCTCCCATGAGACATTTCAGTTTAGTCAGGAATTGGGGTGTATTTTCTAAACTTTCTGTTCCTATTTGTTTTATGAGAAGAGTGCTATAGGAATGGTAAGGGGACTGGTAGACCACATTCTGGAAAACCAAGACACTACCTTTTCATAACAAAATTAAAAAAAAGGGGGGGGAAACATGATTCAGCATAATTGTGAAAACAAGCCATCTTGCAGTGGCAAAGTTTGGGAAAACATAATTAATTCAAACTAGCTTTAACAGTAAGTGTTAAGTATTCCTATGAATGTGGAAGAGAACTGTATCCCTACCAGTTTATGAAAGGATGGAAGGTGAAGCAAGGAAAAAAGTACAGTGTAATCATCAAGCTGAAACTCTGATCAGATTTATTTCAAGCAGCACAAAGATTTTAAAAACCAGCAAGAGCTATGGAAGCACAGGCTTATTGCTTTACCTCAGACATTCATGAACATTTCCAAACACAGGCATAGCTAATGCAAAGGAACCCTACAGGTGTTTCCATATACACTAAACCTGTGAAACTCTGAAAGCTTATTCAAATCACTAATAATTATTCACAATTACTGATAAACAGTCAGTCCAGCGCTGCTTTTAGGGCAAAACATGAAGCTCCTGTTTCCAACAAGAGAAGTTTCACTGAAACCAGCCTTTACAGTTCAAACTGAGAACCTGAATGGTTTGAGTGACATCCAGCTTCATGAACATATCATGTTCATGGAAATATCGGCTGAAAACAGACAGAATAAAATAACATCTGTAATTTGTTTCCTAAACACTTTTTAATTACAAAAATATGAAAACTGAAAATTGAGTATCCATATCATGTATCATACTGGTGTATACGTAAAAATAAACCAAAGTCTTAATCAAGGCCTTAAACTTTGTCTTGTTCCTGTGGTTGTATAGTAACTATTTTTTATATATATAGCTACATTCAGATCTCCAGAACTGAAGCTTGAGACAAAAGCCTCTTTAGCAGAAGAGCCCCTAATTAGCCTACTGGCACACTTGTCTAAATCTCTCCTGTTATCGCAGTGAACGCTGCAGTTACAAGGGGCACGATGCATGTAAACCTCAGGCTGCTCTTCCATACTGCTTTCCATTTAATTTAAATCTGTACTGCCACTAAAAGGTGTGGCCCTGTGGCCTCCAGCTGTACGAATCCACGGATGCCCTTATGCTGGCACGGGAGCTCGTGCTCTAACTCAGAGAGGATTACTCACCCGGACAAAAATTAACAATGTGAAGGAAGTGGAGCAGGAGACAATTACTCCTCATGCCATGGACACACAGAAGTGAAGGCAAAAAGGAGCAAGGAGAATGTGCTGCCAGGGTGGGAAAAGGGAGGAAGGGCTGCCCAATTGTGTTTGGGTACAGTCAGATTTAGACTGCCTCAATCTCATTGACAAGTTGCTCTCTGAGGCCATAGGCCCCTTGCTGTTTTTTATTTCTTCCCATTAGAATAACAATACAGAGCTCAGTGGTCAGATTTGGTCAACTCCTTTGACAAACTTTTATAAGCACAATTTGGACTCCTGCAATATCCTGTTCTGATCATGTGCCCCTATGTATTTATCTCCTTTTATCCTTAAAAAAGGATATACATACAGAAAGTTTATACATACGTGTGTGTCTATTTTTATTCCTTCTTATATATTTTCCTTCCACGTAGGAAAAGCAAGGCAGCCATGTTAATGAAATTGCCCTTGATCCCCACACTTCAAATTTTATGGTGTTTTACAGTGGATGTCCAGAATTTTCTTACACTCTTCAAATTTATTTCTGGATAATCACAAGGACATAGTTGACATATGTCTCCCTTNCTCAGCTGAAGTGTACTCCCTGAAAACTACAGATCATCTCCTCAAACATCTGACATTCCCTACTGGCTGGGTAGAGAAGCGATTTTGTAAGTCAAATTCACACGGTGATGAGCTCAAAAGCAGAAAACCTTCTCAGACTGCTTACCTCTTTTGCACTTTTGATT